>PKRV01002163.1:1084632-1129697 GCA_003709505.1 Hyphantria cunea | reverse complement strand
TATATATATATATATATATATATATATATATATATATATATATATATATATATATATATATATATATATATATATATATACATACAGTACACGATTGCAATACTACAGTTTTCAACCTTTCATCTGGTCCATTGTACTGAGTGGCTATCTTATTTTCCTGTTTTACTCGTAACATGGTAACAATATACAAGCTGTTTAAAGTAGCATTCCATCATCATATTTTCCTTGGATCCCTTGGTTATAACGTTTAAGTTTACGTAAAAAATAAGGTATAATCAATTTGAAGGCAAAATATGTACATGAAAAATATGAAATTTAATGTCTAGTGTATTAACTTTAATATTCGTTATTTGAGTTGATTTTAATATTGTGGATCCTTAAAAATTACTCCTGAGGCGTAATGATCGAGGTTATTTACAACGGCATGTGTTAAATTTTTAGACTTTTAAATCGTATGTAACAATTCAGTTAACTGTATACATGAAATATACGAGCTCACAAACACAATCATAAAACCGAATAGAGATATACACATGTAGTACAAGAGCCGGTGAAGATCGACTCACACTTGTCTGATAACCATATCATTTTTTTTCATGGTATTAATTGATGAACACATCTTGCCTATAGCGAAACTGTCATGACTATTATCAAAATAAATTAATTTTTAACACATTTTTTCATCCCTCTTATTCTATTGATAATTTAGTCCCAAATGTTAATTTTCTAAGAATATGTCTGATGATTGATGAATATGCCTAACTAGGCTTGCTTACTTATTTCTTTATAGCTTTCTGGGAACAGGTATAAACAGATAAATCAATGTAGGTATTTACATCAAGCTAATAACTAATCGAAATTGGTAGCAGAATAAAGGTTATTTAGTAAGTGATCTAATGGTATAGGCCTGAGAAAAAAAACAATAAAAATATTTTAAAATATACTCATGACAGTTATGCAAGCCATTAAAGATGTGTTTATTAACTAATAGAATTTCATAAATAAGTTTGATCTGGTTATCACTTGGGTGTAAATCGATCTTCACTGGCTCTTAGACTAACAGGCCAAATGAAGTCCACAGTTAAAAATCCAATTGTATGCGGGCAAGGCGGCAGCTGTGACCGCATTATATCTCGCAATGGCTTTGGTCGACCAAACCGGGTCAACTGGACGGCTTGATGAAATGTTCCCCAGTTTGTACACCTCATTTTCAATACCGACAGATGCACTGATATTAGTTTAGATGAAGTATGTCGTATTGGATCTGTTGAAATCGTAGGTTTGAGTGACTCTCTGGACATAGAAACAAGTAGGTATCTTAGTAAGTAGTGTAGATGAAAATCTGTCCTGATTTTCTATGACACATTTATGTTTTTGTGTATGAATTCAATTAGTGTGTCAATTTATTGTAATCAATAACTTTAACGGACTTTTCTTTGATAGATTGCCTAGTTGGCGCATTGGTAGCGTATGCACGTGTATGTAGGTACGACTGCTGTGCTTGAGGGTCTTCGATTCACCAGTCAGGCCAAATATTCGTATGACCTGCAAATATTTGTTTCAGAGTTTGGATGTTTTCTATGCATAATATGTATTTTATAATCAATTGAATAGGTTCTTTTAAAGTAACCGTTTGTGATTCTATGACTAAGATTATAATGGTAGAGATGGTGACTGATATTATTTTATTCGTTAATGATTAAATTAAAATGTTTCGTTATATTTTAAAATTATCTCAATACCTTTTAGCTTCATATTGTCGTAGAGGAGCTACGCCGTAGCTTACGCTAATTTAATTTGTGTAAACACTATTATTATCCTCTAAACACATTACTCTTTAAATTAATTTAATATCAATAATTTAATCTAAATACGTGCACAATCATAAATGTTTAAACCAATTTTTAATATTTTAGGTACTTCAGTTTGTTATAATATCTCTGTTGGGGTTCTCAAGCGATCCAGTTTCGCACCAGCTGTTCCTATAACGCACTTTTGAAATCAGGCGATTGACACTAGCACGTTCTCAAATGCGTTTAAGAAGGCTGTTGTTTACCCGATTTACAAGTCTGGTGACTTGTAGATCGGGTAATTGGTATTGAGTTCCCTGTCTAAAATCTTAGAAATGATTCTTAATAGCTGCTTCACCTTATATCTTTAGAAAATGAAACTATTGCTCATAATCAATACGGTTTTAGACGGAGAAACTCACTTTAGTCCCGAACGTTAAGTATCTTGGAGTTATTATTGATGAACAACTAAGCTGACGCTCCCACATCGAAGCTGTGGGAGCAAGAATTAGAAAATTAATTTATATTTTCAAAGAACTCAAACATTCAACTAATTATGAAACCTTACGCACTATTTATCAGAGCCTCTGTGTCTCTGTCATTTCATACTGCATTCCTGCATGGGGAGGAACTTGCAAGACTATTTTAACTCAAGCTGAAAGAGCTCAGAGAGTCACCTTAAAAGTTATGCACTTCAAGCGCATAGATTACCCCACAGCCCAGCTGTACTCTTAGTTGAAAGTGCTAACAGTACGTCAATACTTCATTTTGAAAGCAGTATTACGCTGACTCTCTTTATTGCCCTCTGATAAAAATATCTCTAACAGACGTAAAGGTCATGCTATATGTAAGCCTGTATAAAACCCGTACTTTCTTTGCAAGACGTCACTACATTGTACAGAGCGCACGTTTATATAATAAGATCAATTGTTTACTACATATATA
Source organism: Hyphantria cunea (assembly GCA_003709505.1). Lineage (NCBI taxonomy): Eukaryota > Metazoa > Arthropoda > Insecta > Lepidoptera > Erebidae > Hyphantria > Hyphantria cunea. The sequence goes on along the minus strand of PKRV01002163.1, from coordinate 1,126,962 downwards.
CGTTTTCACCAGACATAAACTGAAAATTAATTACGAGTTGGCTACATGAAGTGTCATACGATGATACCGAAAAGCTTCTTATCATTTATTCATAGACTCAATGAATGAATAAAATATTATATAAATTTTCATTAAAACACACGCAAACACACAGACACACATGCGCGCATGCAAACACACAGACACACATGCGCGCACACAAACACACACAGACACACACATACACGCACACACACACAAACACACACACACACACACACACACACACACATCACATCCGGAACACATTGTTTACTACAACCGCCACAAAATTGAACTATTGAATATTGTAGTCCTTTTGCTTTAGTACTTAACTATCAGCCAAGTATTGTAATGCGGAGCGGAGACCTGGTGACCTACAACACAGGTTTATACTTAGCTTAGGCACTAGTCCTCCACCATATTGTCTTGAGAGATGGCATTACTTGCTAGACATAATATTCATAAAACCAAAATATTGTGGTGAGAAAAATAAACACTTATTATTATAAGAACGCCTTTTCAAATAAAAAATAATATTTTATTTTAAAAATATTACCGCTTGAGGGAAAAAGTAAACTGTTTCCTTACAATAACAATAAAAAAGATTGTAATAATTATATGTATAAAGCGTTTAGATTAAGCGAGGGGCGTTGAGAAAAATGCCTCAAGCGCGATTTAGTTATTATCTAATTTTCTTTATAAGATGCTAAGGAATACTCACCGAACATAGAAGCCTGTTAGTGTTTACTCATAACATAACATAAACTTTTCAGAACTAAACTTCAGCACGGAGAACTCTCGTAGAACTGGCCGCCCTTTTAGACTTGTTTTATTTCAACAAAACTCTAACATTCGGAACCCATTATTATAGTATCTTTTATAAAGTGAAACAAGCTTGGCGTACATCAAAACTACTGTGAACAAAGTTAGAGACAAAATAACGGCTGACGTCCACCGTGAGGTAAACGAACATTCAACTACAGAGGGACGAGTCCCTTTCGGTGTTTGCACTGTCCTGTCCGCCTTCAAAACTTGCTCGTGTATGTTAGGCTTTTGTCACAATATTTGTCTTCCCTGAACTCCGCGCCGGGGACTCCATCGTCACACAACAGTTCAACCGTGCCCTTACGTACGCTATAATCCTCTTTGGAGCTTTCGAAATGTTTAAATTTCAAATATTTTCCGAAGCGCAGATTGAAGCGAAGATTTATATTAAATACCTTTTGTTGTTTCTGGTGACAATATTGTTGTGGAATTGTATGTATGGGTATAATTCAACTTTAAAAGATTTTATATAAATCTACTGAAGAAAAGTATAAACAAGTTCGTTGACCCCTAACAAATTTGTAGTGTTCGCATAAACCTTTTCAGTTAAACTATATAAATTTTACAGTATATTGTATCATTTTCTATTTACTACAACTTGGATGGTATATTTTGATAGCGAAGATATTAAACTTACAAAGAGTAGGCCAACTTGAACAAACGAGTTGTAACGACGCAATTAAAGTAACGAACATTGATGTGAAAACGTGGTGTTGATTAGCGAACCCTTTATCGTTAACAAGATCCGTCTAACTTTACCAATTCGGGGATCGACAAATCGAAATCGCTTTTAGCAAAACAAGTATTAATTTTGTATCGGTGTCCCGGTATAGCAATGCCGGCTCGGCAAGTTGGGCGGGCGGCGCGCAGTCTGCGAGCGTGCGAGCGCTACCCGTGGCAGTTTGCACCCCCGCCCCAGCCAGTCGCTGCCGCGCTGCCGACGCCGCGCCACGTCACTCCGTGCCATCACACACACATCACACCTTCCTTCATTAAAACCGCGCCACAATACGACTATCTCAGCAACACTATCCGTTGTCACCGCGTGTGAACTGCGGCACGAGAGTGGCCCGTGTCCGTCGCGTTCACTGACACATCAATATTTACGTTTACGCTTTACACCTAACAATGTAAATATATTGAAGAAATATCGTAAACATACACCGTGTAATTTTTAAGTGGATTGTCTAGTGTATTTATTTTTATATTCGTTAATTGAGTGGATTTTAATACCGTGGATCCGACACAACTATCCCTGAAGCGTAATGTTCGAGTTTATTTACAACGGTGAGTGTTAAGATTATGAATTTGATTTTGGTAACAATTCAGTTACTATTTCATTTGTCTTGTTTAGGCCTTTACATTTATGTAATTTGATACTGACTTTAGAAAAGTATATTTAGGAAATCGCAAGTATATTAACTATGAATTTAAAAAAAACTAAGGTAGGTATAATATTTACAATCATGTTATTATTATATAACAACGTTATTTATACGTTAAAACTGATATACAACCATACACGTTTGGAAAATGCATTCATGATAATCCCTTAGTGCCGAGTTAGACTATCTATTTGAACGTATCACTAAAAATATAAAAATGTCCGTACAATGAGTGTACATTTGTAATGTGTCTATAGTTTGTCTGACTTGAAAAAGTGAGGCATAATTTATGAGAATATTTCGTGAGTTGGGGTATGTAATTAGTAAACTTTCCCTCAGCATTGTTTGTATTCAGTAAGTATAATTACACATCATGCACTTTAGGTGCATTTGCGTAACCTTTAGGTGATGCGGGGAAAATAGGAAGTAGGTGCATTTAAGTTGTATATATTTTAATATGTCAAATACTATATATGTAAACTTACTATACACTTCGCATAATACATACGTATATCCACGTACTTAAATATATTGAAATACATACATAAACAAATAAATATTATACCTGTCATAATTATGACCTCACATTGACTTGTAAGACATCACACGCCGTGTAATATTAAGGCCATATTATTATATACCAATGTATGGTCTGGAAGCTGCTAAATTGGCAGTAAAAAGTAGTATATATTTATAACCTGGCTGGGTCTTTATTTTAATCATTGTCTTAAAACTAATTTTAACAGTAGTCTTTTTATCATTCAAATACTTTTTTATTTTTTAAAAAAAAATAAAAAAATATTAGTAAAGTAAAGAAAGTAAATTGAGCTCCGAATTATGAAGCTTTATAAACACAGAAAAAAACTGGCCAAATGCGAGTCGGAATCACGAATCTAGTTTTCCGTACAAACCTGTAGGCATATTATATGATGTAACTAAAAATGTATGCTTTTCGCAATGATTTTTGATCTTTGCTATAAGAAGTTGCTTCGCACCGAATTTCAAGATTCGGAATTTGCAGCATAAAAGGTTGTATCTTTTGATTGTGATGGCTTAGAAGTTAAATTTTTTGACAGCTCTAAGGGACAGTAGGCCTGAATATTTGATATGAATTACAGCTTGATTCCTCCACGTACTCCTGAGGGAAAGGGTCTTGAAAGACCTATAAGACAAAGGGATCCTATAAGGGTTCCGTTTTTTCCTTTTGAGATACGGAACCGTAAAAATGCTGTTGCTAAGGGTACTAAACCGCAACGGATATACAATTTTTTTACAAGGTCATCGTGGTTAATAAACACACCGTGATACAAAATGACGTGACTTGAGTAGCTACAGTATTATACTACATCGATACTACAGCGTATGTAAAGTACATTACAATTGATTAAATTTTAACTATTAAAACTTTATATCAAATTTTGAAATCTCTGTAAACATAGATTTTTTTATATATATGTATATAATATGTGGGTGGGCTTGCCGAAGTGACTCTCCTCTGTCTGAATCTGAATCCGAAAATCTGATCTGAATCTGAGAGTAGTGGCCATCACTCATTGTGAATGCTGACAATGCAGCAATGCAACATAGTGACCAACACTTTTTATTATTGCGGCCTATTGACATGCTTCTGCACCATGGGGCCTCGAGTATAAAAAACACAACATCGATATATAAAACAGTATAATCTAGCATAATATTTAATAGAAACATTTTACCAATTCACGCGATTTTTTGTTACCAATGCTCCAAGTACTGAATACGCAAATGTAATCATGATGCAAGATTTTCATTCAAGATACTGTCAGGAGGTACCCCAGAGATTTATAGTAAAATCCTTTCAATACACCAAATATTTTTTTTTCTTTTACGAAGAAACATAAGGGTTAAGATCTCAATGTGAAAATTTGGAAACGTTTTTCTTTACGACTTTCTTATTCACGAAAGAGCAATTGAATTTAGATAAAACGATCTCATTTTGAACTGATTGTATAAATGTAAAAAAATACAATAATTGTATTAATAATAATAATATTACTGGAACAGTGTCAATACACCACACAGTACAGAAAAATTACAGTTGTATTTCATTTTAAAAACCTGAAAATGCGTATTTAAATATTAAGGTCAAAAGTGTGATAAATAAACACATTACACAAAAAACCGATTGTCTAAATATACCTAAGAAAAAGTGTTTTCTACTATTGCACTGAAAATGTTTTCTTGATAGCATGCATCTCGAATTATATGAAATTAAATAAGGCATGTTGAATATTTATTATGACTATCGTAAAACGTATTCAATAAATATCGTAAGTATATCTCGCTCGCCTATCTTACCTATAAGTTATCGCTTATAGGCAAGATAGGCGAGCACATCGAAGTAACGTAGTAAGCGGTTTTGCCTGTGAAAATCTTTTTAAATCACAAAAGCCAGTCGTCAAGATCGCATGTCGGCGGAGGAAAAGAAAATATTCTGTAGGAATAGCGCAGCTGCTCGGATTTGGCGCCAAGTTGGAGTAAATCCGAAATGAAAACACGCCCACCGCAGGATATAGGCCATCGAGTATTCGCCGCAAGATAAATTCAAAAAGGATTCTCTCCACACGTATTACCAACTCAATAAGGATTAAAACTTCATTCGTAGACGAAGGCTTTAAAACTTCCGGTAAACGAAGTTTATCCCTCTTAATTACGCATATTTACATAACAAAGGCGTTGGCGTCACTTTCATTCATACTGCTAGAAAAAGAGACAGCAAGATTACTTACGACACACAAGTATCTGAAAGTCCACTTTTTGTGTTTGAGCCTTATAAATATTTCCATGTTAACCTCATCCGGGTCGACCCACTTACCGCGTTTAGGTGTAGGGCAACTTAGTAACTGGGGCAGATTAAACTTTACTCAAAAATTCACTTTCGACCTTTATACATTACCTGTTTATTAAACAATATTTCGTTGGGTTTAGTCACTGTTATACTAAATTAACGTTTAGAACATTTCCTGTGACTAAATTTTTAAAACAAACTCAAAGATTTTGTTTAATGATAATTGATATGATGATCACAATGTCAGTAATAATTAGACAATTATAACTACGGCGATACCCTCAGGCCAATATCAAAGGTTCCTACCTCGCACACACACAGTTAGAGGTGCCTATTGCATAGCACCTGAGACGACGACAAGTAGAACCACTTCCTATGTGGTTTCAGCCGGTTCAAATTCAGTATATATTTTTTACACTATGATGGTATTTATATGTGTATATATTCTATCACCATTCCAACAGTTTCCTCAACAAAAAAAGACTATCCACGTTCTACGTAAATCGCGGTGTCATACATATGAGTATTTATAATATGATTGAACTTCAGAAAGGATGCAGTTGGAAATATAAATAACATATTATAAAAATTGAAGCAACGGTTATGCAAATATTGCATACTAAGTAAAATAACGTATTGTAAAATACTTTGAATTCCATTTATTAAAGACAAAATTACAAGTCCGTTCTATGGTGACATGACTGCTGAACGTATATGATGGATTAATTACACTAAGATTATGAAAAATATATGAAATAAAATTGTGCTGTTCACACCGTTATACGCCCTCAAACGAGCTGGGTGGGAATATGCCACTCTAGATCCACAGACTTGACCTGACCACAATTATTTACGAATAGTTTAAGGAATGTATGTACTTGTACGTACTCTTGAAACACACATACTCTGACACATACTCTTGAAAGCATATTTTTGTTAGTAATTCATACTTCCATACTAATATAAAAATTTGAAAGCAACTCAGTTTATCTGTTTGTTACGCTTTCACGGCTCAACAGCTGAACCTATCTATATGAATTTCAGTATAAAGATGAGTTGGACCTTAGAGAAGGATATAAGCTATTTTTTATAGGGATAATCAACATATACACAAGCGGAGTTGTGGATAAAAAGTGGTATTATTATATACATTCCGAGCGCTATCCAGACTCATTAGATATTTTCATTTAATAAAGAGGTGACATTGGAAGTACCACTAGTGCTCTAAATCCGTAGCCGCAAAATACATCTTTTAGTATACCGACATTGAAAATTATTCTGAGCTATCGAATGCGGTTTTATTGCTTGCCGATGTGAGTTTGCACGGCAAAGATAGTAAGCTCATAACGTATGCATAAGTATCACGAAATTGTTGATGGTGGTTTGCTGTTTTCGATAAAATAAATAAAGCAGACTGCATAATTTATCTATCCATACTGGTTCACACTAATATTTCAACTTCGAAAGTAGCTCTGTCTGTCTATCTGTTACCCTTTGACGGGAAAATTTTGGTATGCAGACTACTTTTGACGGGTACGGGCGGAGTAACGGGTGGAAGCTCGTATGTACATGAAAATGTTAAGTTCAAAAAGTTATGCACGTAAAGTCAACTTTTGACACAGTATATTGTGTCATAGGTCTTCTTTTAAAACCAAAATGTTCTACAGCAAAGGGAAAAAGAGTTCCACTAATTTTTAATTAAATGGGGACAACTAACTCTGATTTAGGTGCCAAGGGTTCTGTTCAAATATATGTACCTCTATGGTTTATGTAATTCGGAATCCATAAATTTTCACAGTAACTAAGTGCGCCGTTCTATAAATAGTCTTCTATACATCAAAATATTTTAGAGTTATTTTCCGAACGTAAATTTGAAGTTTTTGATCGTAAAAATATGTTCTTTTTTTAACAAATTTTATGGCAAAGGATTTTTATATCTTGGCAATAATTCCAAGGCTATAATCTATACTACTAATATAAATGTGAAAGTGTGTGAGGATGTTTGTTACTCTTTCACGCAAAAACTACTGAACGGATTTGGATGAAACTTTACTGTAATATAGCAGATACATCAGAATAACACATAGACTACTATTTGCTGCGATAACCGACATATACTCCGGCGGAGCCGCGGGCATAAACTAGTTATTTTATATTGTACTAGCTGACCCAGCAAACTTCATATCGCGATATTTTTTTTGAATTATTTCTAAGTTTCCGAAAAAATTTGTGAAATATTTTAGTATTCTTTTGTGCCCACTTTATCTTTCCACGCGTAGTGTACCGTCACAGACTTAGAAAACATAACATTTCCGGTTTTCTTTTAATTTTCTTCTACACAAACCTTGTGCTAACAACAACAAACACATAAAAGAAACATCCTATCCTATTTTCAGCAGGTGATCGGAAGTTAGCGTGTACATACATTTCGGTGATTAATTTTTATTTATATAGATTAGGTGCTTACATATGAAATGGGTGTTTTGTAAAGGAGTAATATAAAGTTTATTTTTGGAAAATATATTTAATTAATCAAAGTATGTAACATTGTTATCCGAGCCCATTTGCCATATCATAGATAGTTCATTAATCCTTTTACTAAAGAAACCATGAGGACTAATTAACTCTCTGAAGGCGGTTTGAAATGCCATATCGGAGTTTTTTTTAAGAAGAAGAAGTTATCCAAATTTAAGACGAAAATGTAATCTGTTGTGTTAAGGTCCGGGGAGTACGGTGGATGTCGCAAACATTTCAGTTGCAGCTTCTCTTGTTTAGCGGCCATCTGTTGTGCAGTGCGTGGTTAAGCGTTGTCCTGAAACAGCAGTGGCCTAGAGCGATTGACCAGCCTCGATTGATTAGCAGGTTCTTCCATCATGGCTTGCAGTTGCTGATAATAGATATTTGCCGTAATCGTTTGACCAGATTTTAGAAAGCAGTAGTGAACGACACCGACTCTAGTCCACTAAACACTTACAAGTAACTTTTATGAGCTAATTTTTGCTTGGAGCAGGATTTGGCTGGTTGTATTGCGACGAGTGTCTCCGATTATCGTACAAGTAATAATGTCAGTTTAGATCACAGGTAATGATCCGATCTAAAATCCCTTTATTATTGTGTTGATTAAGCAATGTAACGCAGCACTTGACGCGTGTTTGCTGGTCGCTTCACTTAATTCATGAGGTACCCACCGTCAAGCTTTTTCATTTTCCTTATTTGCTTGAAGTGGATTAAAACAGTTTTATCACTCACAGCACAGCCAACATTTGCAGTGGCTTGCGATGGACCCGCTTCCACAATAGCCTTTAATTCTTCATTATCCACTTTGGTATAGGTATCGCTAAAGCCATATTTCAAGTTTTTCATTGTAAGAGATGAGCGACGCCAAAGAAAAAAGCTAATGAGTAAAACACAAATGAATGACTGTTTTTAAAAAACTCAAGTATACCAGCTAAACGGATACATACATATACTTTGCATTTGGAATTCTTAACCAAAGAAGATGTATTTTAGATTATGGTGCCAGGGCGACAAAACGCCAATTTGATATGTAAGGATGACATTGCTTAACATATCAATAGACAGTAAAATTATCTTATGAAGGTTTCATTTGTCTGCATAAGAAAAGAAACCCTGGAAAAAGAATAAACTTATTATTACGTATGTTTTTTTAATCATGAAAACACTTTAAAGGTCCTTATAGAAAAAGCAACAGGGGATGTCATGTCTAAGTAGAAACGATGTTCTTTTTTTTTGGAATTACAGCAAACGAGCAGACTTGTCGCCTGATGGTAACCGATTACCGCCACCCATTGACACCCGCAACATCAGAGGCATCACAATTGCGTTGCCAGCCTTTGGGGGGATGTTTTCTGTAAGGCCGTGGCATCACATCGGTCGGGCCGGCCCATTCATGCCGAAGCGTTACTCTCCCACGGATGTTGTGTTATTTATTTATGAATAACTAGAAGTTATTTTTAATGTGTATGAAGATGATAGCTAAGAACTGAAGTACTGGGGTTGCTTAAATACTATCATTGAGTTCTTACTTTAAGGTTTTCAGATTTTTTATATATCTTAATTATAATAATAAACAAGAAATATTTCGGAAATCTAACACACAACGCCATCTAGTCCCAAACTAAGCGGAGCTTGTATTATGGGTACTAGACAACTGATATGAATACATAAATACCTTTTTTTTTTGTAAATACATACATATTATACATAGAAAACACCCAAACTCCGAAACAAATATTTGTAGATCATACTTTTGTATGAACATTTGCGACCGACCCAGGATTCGAACCCGAGACCTCATGGACAGCAGTCGCGTACGCTACCACTGCGCCACCGAGGCAGTGTAGCGTATAAAATATATATTTCAAATTTAATAAGTGTATTCATTAGTGACATACATCGCTATATGGGTTCTAATTTCCCTTTAAGGAAATTGTGAAAAGAAACTTTTTGGTAATTCTTTTTGTTTTTGCCGTGTGGTGTAGTGGCGACGCATCGCCACGATAAAAGCCGGTCAGATAGACACACTTTTACAAGTATAACGTATGAACGATTTTCTTTGAAACATGACTTTTTTTATAAATATAGATCAGGCTTGTATCCTTAATTAACTAGGTCACGTAGTTGCAAGCGCACGTGTTTTACATACGAACACAAAAGGACCGATATATTTTGAATAGTAGGGCGGACGACGGCCAGTGGCCGACAATTAGCCGCATGGTACAAGCTCACTGCCATTCACATACCATACAATGGATATTGTTTATTGTTTCATAATGTGTAGTGTAGCACAATTAACAAGTTTGTTTCGGACCTTTCATATTACACTACATGCTTGATACTTAATAGGCTATACTTATCTTGTCTTGTATAATTAAAATATTTGTAACTACTTGTATATAAGCCATCAACTTTTTCAGACAAATTTAACTATACATAAGGTTAGCTTCGTCCACATTACGCATGTATGCCCGTCCATTCTTAGTGCTTTTGAAATGACCTTCTTCAGAACATCACCAGTATGGTCGGTAAATATTCGTCGTGGAAGACCTATTTCCAAATTTATTGGTGGTTTAATTACAATTATAGTTCATTTTTGGACTACATGATGTAAACGGAAACAAATTATGTATTTTTTGTATTGTATTATTATTTAAAATAAATAAAACTTGGAGGTACTCAGAAAAAAATTGTAAGAAAACGATAACAAATTTCCTTCTATCGAACTTCGAGTTAACTAATATTAAGATATGTCTAATAACTCTCATTTTTTGTAGCCATTTACATTGGACAGAAGGTAAAATTCAGTTTGTTACCTATTTAATTGCTTTTAATTTGTGATTGGTGACAGCTCATCTAAGCTGTCTAGATCGTGGTCGACATATACCTAATTTTTGTAATTGGTCAACTAATCGATGGACGAATCATTCAAACTCAGTGACGGAGCTACTTATTATGATCAAATTACAAACTATAGGCCTAAACAATGTTGCAAAAGTAATAAATTTTGTCATATATGCCCAAAGATATTCAGAGGCAGATTGATCAAACTAATTTCAAGTTTCTACTTCCTTTTGATGTTACTTAAATTTTCTTGTTACCCGGCTTATTGAATGGAAATTTGTAGATCGCTTATAACTCGAGTAATTTATGCGAAAAAATAATCAGTACAGAGATTTTGTTTCTTAATTCTTGAATAGCATTTTTAAGTACGATTGGTGTTTTAAAAGTTCAGTTGTGTAACGGCAAGTCCCGATTTCCTTCACAACAGTTGAATATAACAAAGCCTGTGTAACAGTTACAAAGCTATAACTGTAATCGTAATACTCAATGTTACATTGTTTTATGAAACCAGAAAATGTTTTAATTTTATGTAGCAGCTGTGTATTTACAGAATTTGTAATGCGGCAGAATTACAGAGGAATCAAAGCTGGCTAAACAACGCAATGAAAATATTTAATTTTAACGATTAAAGTTGACAATTTTGAGTAAGAGGATTATCTTGGCGAGATACTAATAAAACAACCAGTACCTATTAAAATGTTCAAATTCAATCATACTAGTGTTTATTTATTATTAAAAGAACTGTCTAAGTTACCATACTTCACCAGGTATCAAATAATGTAAATCAATTGTTTCTTAACTATATATAGACTTGGTTCAGAACCCCTTAAGAAAAGTTGCTAGGTCAGTCAATTGCATTCAAACTGACCAACTAGAAATAGAATATCGTCATTATTATTACTATTAATTTATCACATTAGATTATGTCGTGCTTAGGGATTAAAATATACGTACCTTACGTATATCTCTACTTCAAGTCTATATATAAAATAATGCCACGGGGTTTTATTTTAGTACCTAGATATTTCTTTTTGTGGTGGCGTTGGCTCCTTTCAAATTAGACATAGGTGATTTCCAAAGCATTCTTTTCCAGTGATCAGCTGCATCAGCCAGTATGAGAGTGTCCCGTGATATCTCTTGAGCCAATCCTCCATAACGGGTCTTACCGCTGCAATAACGGCGTGCCAAGCCCTCGGATGCCCAAGTCGTTGCTTCCACTTCACAACGAGGGCTAGTCAGAGCTGCAACTTTTGATTTAATACATGGGTTTGTCGTACAAGTGAATTTAGGCATAAAATTGGAGAGGCCTATGTCCAGCAGTGGACTGCGATAGGCTGATGATGAATTTAGGCATAAAAAGTAAAAAAAATCTGAAATACAATAGGTATCCAAGATTCTTAGAGAGTTACTTTTGAAATTTGTTAGATCAGTGACAGAATGTTACTGACCAACATACCTGATCAAGATTAATAGCAATATTCTCTGCTGCTATTTTCATATTATGAAATTACAGGCGCTACCTTGATTTGTAAGCGATATTTACAAATGTACTAATTGCGCCCCCAAGTATTACTTTGGCTTTATTGCTTTTGTACTAGATATTGTTCATTATTTCACTGATTTCAGATAAAACTAAATTCACTTGCCTAAAAAAGCAAACTTCCCAAAAGCAGTTTGTAAATTTTCTTGAGATTCCTTGAAGTTTAACCCTCGTTTATAATCATAGAAAATCATAGCACGAAAAGCCTCCCGCGAGACGTCCATTGTTGTAAACAGAAGAAGAGTGACAGATAATCTTTAATCATTTTAAAATAAACTACACATTGGTGGCCATTTCACACAGGAGGTTTGTTTTGAAATAAGCCATCAATCCTAAATAGTTTCATGAAAGAAGAGATTTTATTTATTCCGTGTTATCAATTTTCGGAAAAATCTAGGTATAAAGGTCAAACTCATATAATGAAATATGGCTGTCTTATATCCAAATTAGTTAGAGATAACGTTTGTTTAAAAGTAATTAGAGTACCTTCAATACATATCAATTAAAATTTGTTTTGCTATAAAGAATCAGTCGTAGAATTGGATTTCTAAAAAAAAGCGATCTTGAAATGATGGCCGTCGCAAGTGGCACTTGAAACAAACGGCGTTATCAAATCAGTGCACCCGAGTTAAAGTGCCGGTGAAATAGAAGGGGGCACTTATTGCCTCGCTGAACCGCGTCCACCTCACCCCGTCCCCCCCCCTCTGCCCCGGGCACTGGCGCTGTTCTTTCGTCCAATCCCCAAAACTTGTGAGAATGACAAACTTAGGAAATTAGAAGCAACAATTTTAATGGAAATGGTTTGGTTTGTGTGATTTTGTTGTTTGTAATAAAATTTCAAAGGGTTGGTAGTTGGTGGTAGTTATTTTCTGAGACATTTTCTCCCCTAATGTTCGTTATCTATTAAGTAGTTGTTCAACATTGTATTAAAACAAAAATATAAGACTGAAAATAATATTTTGTTTACCATTGTTATAAGTTTGCCATTTGTTTGTGATGCCAATACTCTTTAATTAAATTCTGCTTTTAAAGACGAAATAACGATTAAAACAATCAGATACCTAACCAGTATTTCTTAAGTTTGAAAAAAGTAAAACAATTTCATTTACTTTACCGTATGATGAACACATCTCTACACGTATGTATAATAATAAAATACAATAAAGACTTGTCAACTCTAAAATAGCTGAAATCCAATAAAAAATAAGCAGGACGTAAAAATCAGTTTGATGCGGATTACACTTTTATTAGTTTATCCTGGTTCATTTGATTATTTTTAAATTGATTACTTTATTATTAAAATGAATAGGAAATTAAAGTGTCTTCAAGTCAGTACTTGCTTTGTATACAGCTATAATATAGTTATTTATATATCTGTAAGTTTATATAATACGGTTTTACACACTGTAGTAAGTATCTTATTACCACACAGTATCAATAGGCCTTATTAGAAACACGAGAAACTGTACCGTAACATAAACTCGTAGAGCCCAGGAATTGCTTGGTTCGAGTATTTCTGATCCCATTATTTATATAAGTAACCTACCTACCTGCTATATACATATGTAAGGTACATATTTATCTCATACCCAAGATAAGTAGGTTAGTATTTATCTCATTCTTACTAGGTTATTCTTACATTGCCCTTATTAAAATAAATTAGAAACTATTACCTATAGTTATATTTAAGTTTTTTAAGCAATCTCGTCGAGAATCATGCTTATGAATGATCACGCTAGAAGCTTTGTAATTGAAATTGGAAATTAGAATTCAATTTATTCTGTGTACGAAGGTATCACTGATCGACCCTCCGCTCGTTATTAGTGTTGAAATGATTACTGAATGTATGTTTTATATTATCTGAGAAAATTTATGACGAATTACTCAGATTTTCAATTCGTTAAGCGTATTTGTTAATGACAAGCGCAATCTGCGAGCAAGATGCACGCATGTTAAATAGTATTTTTCTTTTTATTTTTATTTGTGTACATATTACTTACATTTTTGTATATATATAAAAGTATATAAGTAATTTATAATATAAAATGTATATAATAATAACTTATACATCTTAGTAACATACAGGCTACTATTCACTATAGCCGCAGGCAAAAGCTAGTATTATAAATGTGAAAGTTTTTGTTGGACAAATTGATGTTGGTTACTTTTTCATGCAAATACTTCCAAATGGATTTAAACAGCACATTGGCTAATAATAATACTATTTATATAACCGACAAATACGGTGGCGTAACCGCGGGCAAATGCTTGTTGTTTAATAAAGGACAAGATTCTCATAATGAAGGTTAAGTTTTAAGTATGATGGAGTAAACGGATGAAATAGATCACCACAAAGTATGGAAAGAATATGAGCGTTCCGTCGAAGGTGAATCGGGAGCCACTTATGCTGATTGCTAAATTCAGAAACATGATCATATTTGCGTAATCCAAATATAAATCTAATGTAAAAAATTATGAAGGCGCTCAAGTTTGTCGAGTTGTTCATTCAGATAATATATGTAGCGATGCTTGTGTAAATATTTTAAAATCATCTGCATAAAGATGGTAGGAGGAAGCTAATGACTTAGAGATAGAATTAATAAATGTGGTTAAAAGTAAAGGAGATAAAGCGCCACCCTGCGGAAACCCGGCAGATGTGTTACACTGAGAAGATAAAGATTCCTCCAGGCGCACACGCTGCCTTCGCCCAAACAGGTAACTTTGAAACCAATCAATTACTGTCGGAGATATGTTGATAGAGCGCAATATGCCCAGTAGTATGTAGAAATCTACACTAGTAAAAGCCTTATTAAAGTCCAGTAAAGAAAGAACCACTATACCTAGCCTGGAGTCATCCATAACGGTGATCAATGCACTTACTGTACTTATGACTTACTGTATGACCAGCTCGATAACCTGATTGGAAGGGATTTAGGAGTTGGTTTCTATTAAAGAATGAATTTAATTGGATATGCACAAGGTGTTCTAGAACTTTAAAAAGGAAAGGCAATATGGCAATGGGACGATATTCGGAGAAGGATTTATGGTTGTTCTTTTTGGGTAGTGGGAGCTTCTTTCCAAATCTCCGGAAAAGTGCTGGAAAAAAGGGAGTGGTTTAGAATATATATATATATATATATATATATATATATATATATATATATATATATATATATATATATATAACTGCAACGACAACTGGTTTTACTTGAAAATCATATTTTCCATGGAAAGACTGCCATTGGACCTCCGCAGCGGTGATTGCCAACTGAATTCCAAAGTGAAACTGGTTGTCAGTATATTTGAGGGTACTGACTTCAAATAACGATTGTCATAGATGTTGGTGATAACCGGAACCGATGACTTTCTGAGACACATGCGTGAAACACTGCGAAGTATCACATTATATGCTATTAAAAATTTATTGTTAGAAAAACACTTGATTGCCCCCGATACGGTACAAAAAAAATTCTCTTTACACTTCTTTATACAATACTCCAATTCTTTATTTCATATTATTATACCAGCTGTTCCCCGCGACTTCCGTGCTATGAATGTAACAAAAAATATGTTTTGTATAACCTTACTGTTTTTTTTCTAGTAACTCGTTATAAAATTAGTTATTTTACAATGAAAGTCCTGCCAAAACCGATCTAATCATTTTAAATACAAGACAGAACAAAGGGACTGACTATTTTTTTTTGTACTTATCATTTAGTGAAACTTGTTAATTTGAAACCACAAACAGACACTTTTATTTTATTCATTTGTATTATTTACAACATTTTAACGTATTTACAGCATATTTAATCTAAGGATAATTAATATATTAATCTATCTTATACAATTACCCAAGCAATCAATTTACCCATTTCTGAGTCATTTCCTACGTATAAAATATATTCACTGTTGTGTACAGGAAACTAGTTATTACAACATTATCATTGATATAATATTTTTATTTTCCTTATCTGGATATAGATGAGTTAACACAATATATGTTATTAGGTTACTAAGAGTAGAGCATTCACTTATAAGTGAAACACAATAGCCACTAACTCCTTTCGCTCTGCCCTGATGTATTACTCGTGGTTCATCAAAACAACAACACTAAATTTTTTGTGATAAAAAGTTACTTCAAAAGTAGCATCTCCAGTCAGTTATCTCCATGGCAAATTTTATCCATTTTATTATGAGCGTGAAAAATTAAAAATGTATGAACACAAATAAGCTTTTGCTTTTTTTATATTTATGTGATAACCATGACAAGACATTATTAGAACACACAAAAGAAAAAAAACGTGACGCATGTTTCGTTCAAAATGTCATATTACTACTCCTAACACATTCGAGGCTTTCTCGCTGACAATATATTTAAGAAATCTCGTCGAGAGTCATGCTTATGTTCACGCTTGAAGCTTTGCGACCCATTGTTATTGAAATTGGAAATTAGAATTCAATTTATTCTGTATACGAAGGCATCACTGATCGACCCTCCGCTCCTTATTAGTGTTCAAATTATTACTGAATACATGTTTTATATTGTGTAAGAAAATTTACGATGAATTACTCAGATTTTCAATTCGTTAAGTGTATTAATGACAAGCGCAATCTGCGAGCTTGATGCGTGCACGTTAAATAGTTTTTTCTTCTCTTTATTGTTACTTTACGTACATATTACTTACCTTTTTTATATAAATAAAAGGAAAACAAAATACATTTTTATGAATAAACCTGCCTAAGTGACCCTACTGTGCCTGATGGAAAACATAAGCAGACTCCAAAAGTAGTGGACATTATACTCATTGCGACTGTAGACAATGCAATAATGCATGGTGACCCGCACTGTGTAGTGATGCTTCCACATCATTGGGCCTCCAGTCTCACACTCACCAACAAAACATGACAACACAGGTTGATCTTCTGGGCCTCTACTAGCAAGTACAAAGACCAAGAAAGCGGTGGTTAGGGCTCCAAAAGTAGGAACCTCCTCACTATACGAGCCGTGTCTAGGAAGACTGCCTTCTGCATCCACGTCTAACGTGAGGTGGAGGTATTAGTCAAGGCTTTTGACTATCAATCCGTGAGCAGATATCACTATGGAAACGAGTTCATACATCGACTATCTCGTGTGATAAACTCACACATTTTCTCTTTTATCAAGATGTGGTTTGAACTCGTGTGTTTAGTATTTATCTAATAAGTTTTGGCATTACCTAATAACTGTCTTATTTGAGGCGTGTTTAAACTCGAGTCGTTCGTGAAAGACATTGTTAAATGTTCAGTGGTCGTTTACAAATGAATAATGTAAATGGTGAGTTTTGTATTCATATCTTGCTATATAACATCTTATTTATTTGCTTAAAATAGTAGAAAAATAAATTAATGCAAAACCTCAAAATTGGCAAATAGCATTACTTATTTTCCTTAGTAAAATAACATAAATTAAATGAAATATTTTATAAGCACTTATCCAGATTAATTTAAAGCAATGAATCACATTAAAACGTAATTTTTCCAGGCTTGACGTTGTGTTAAAATTGGCAATGTATAAAATGTACATTACCGTTCAGTGGCGTCAGTGGGGCGATCATCGAATAACTGAGAATTAACGCACCTCGAATACCAGCTTTGAAACTGCGGACACAGGGATGCAAAATACACTTACAGCATTTGCGGGCACTTTGCATCTTATACAGGTGAACTCCAAGTTGAGTTTGGTCAATGTTAATAACTTTGCAGTGTTGTAATATTATATGCATTTACATTTCATTAACGGGTAGCTTTTTCAATGGCGCTTTTAACGTTCACCTCTTAGATTTTATTTAATTATTTATTTATTTATGTTTTTAAATTACAAAAAATAAAACAAAACATAAGAAAAGTTACAAAATATACAAATGTTTCATCGTTTTTATCGTTCAAGGCGACTACTTTCAGACAAATATGACACGGATTTGCCGAAACAAAAAAAATTGTATAGTTTACATACAAGTAAAACACTTAATCCTCTACGTAAAAATATCAATTAAGCATTCATGCACCAAAGTAACAACCAGTCAGTTTCACGTTGATCACAAACATCTACTAACACACACATATATACCTATATACTTATATACATACATACATACATACATACAAAACATATACAGACTAAGTATAATATGCTTAAAAGAGGAAAGAAAAATAATCATAAGCACAAATAATGGTCCTTCACCAACTTTTTAAAAACAGGCAGTGTTTGCTTTTTGAATTGTCTTCGGTAAGTTTTTCCAAAGCCTAGAAGCTTGCACATTGAAAGACTTGTCTGCAAACTGAGTTAAATGCTTTGGCATTTTCAGTATTAAATTCTCTTTTTTTTCTATACCCTATTTAATAGCTATAATCAATTTTAAATTAGTAGATTAGTTAAATATGATTTACCATGTTCTTCATGTCAGAAATCAATAGTAATAACAAAAAAGAAACCGACACAGACAGAATCACACATAGTCAACAATTTTCTAAATATTCTCAAAAGTTTCTACAATTTTTTTATACTTATTTCGAAGGTGTGAATAAATGAGTTAATTCCTGTACACGTAGTTGTATATAAGTATAAATAATCTTGTTCTTAAAGTATATATGTATACATGCGTGTCTATAGGTTTGTACATGAAAATTTAAAAAGTTTACAACCGGAACCGTTAAACAAAAATATCAAGTATTTTCCGATAAGTATCTGAAGATGCCGCTTGATATTAATAAGTATTAAAATGCAGGAAACATAAATGTATTTCCAAAGTGCTTAAAACATAAATAAGCATTAAATGTTCTATAGTTACAGATTTTATTCCATCCTAATGGAATACGGGAAGGCAGAATTTCCCATTGTTCTTAACACCCTAGCATATGTTAAGGCGTTTTGAATATTTTATGCTTGATAATTTATTGCATGATTTAGTATGTGAGGGCCTTCCTCTATGATTGCTCTCCGGAAATTTCCCGGCTATTGGCATGGACTATCCATGTTATATTCGACGAATCCCTTTTTTACCCAATTTACATAAAAAAATAGTATTATTTGCTACGATGTATACCTACATGATTTTTGATACTTCGTAGTTTCTTTCGAATTTAGTTTTTTTAGTTACGTAAATATTCGCGTTAAAATAATAACATTTCGGAAATTAAATGAAATCTAGTATATTAATTAGTTATTTAAAGTGTGAGGGAAAGTATTTCAGTCGATCAATGTTTTATTACACCTTTGAAGTTATATAAGCAACGTGTGTTTTCTTCTCCTTGTGATATTTGTTTCCATTAGTCATTGTATAGAATTGGTGTCTATTAGTCTTTTTGGTTAGAAAGGTTTAAATAAATAAATATTTCGGACATCTAACACACAACGTCATCTACTAAGCAGAGCTTGTATTATATGTACTAGACAACTGATATGAATACATAAATACTTTTTTGTAAATACATACATATTATACATAGAAAACATCCAAACTCCGAAACAAATATTTGCAGATCATACAAACATTTGATCCAACCCAGGATTCGAACCCGAGACCTCATGAACAGCAGTCGTATACGCTACTACTGCGCCACCGAGGCACTCAAGAGGTTTAGTAGGTAAGTTTGACAGTGTTTCACGTACGTACCTCGGAGATCATCGTAAATTGTTGATCCAGGTTGTTATGAACATCTACGGCAGTCAAGTGGGAAGTCAGTGCCTTGAAATATACTGTAAAAAATTTCAACCTTCTAACTCAATTTAGTAATGTATGTATGTATGTAATAATGCGAGTCGCTCTGTGGAAAAACTGATATTCAGGTAAAATCGGTTGAACTATAGCAGACCCAACATAATCTTGGAAATAAAAAAGGCTAGGAAGATTATGATGAAACAGTATAAACATTACTACCAGTACTATCTATGCATCTTAGATTAGATCTTATATTAGATGTGATTTTGCTAAGTGTACTGAAGTTCTTGACTTCAGTACATGAATTAAGATTAATTAAGAGTTCATTTGAGTTTCAAGTTACTTCACTGTTAAAAGTTAGTATTATTAAGTCTGTAACATTTTCATTATTATTTTTTATTACAGAGCAAATAACTCTCCATTTCAATAGTACTGGCAATTGTAATAATGTTATAACGCGGTCATTACTAGTTACTGTAATACTTGAGCATTTTGTAGCGATGATATTAAAATATTTTAAAAATTTAATCATAATTTCAGTAAAATTTTATTTTCATCATCATCATCATTAACAGCATTAAATATATAAATAAATGGCTCTTTTTGAAAAAGGTTTTGGCTAACTAGACCACGCTGGCCCGACATACCCTTTTCTTTGTAGCGCGGTTGTCCTATATAATTTGTTCCCTTAGACAGCGTACTGGACATCCACGGGATGAGCAGGTCACTCTTCTTAAAACGTCACCAAATGAATTAGTTTTATTTTATGCAATGATATTATAGTTGAAGGTATATAGCTGAGATACGCCATTATAAAATATTCTCGTTTACATTCCAGCTCTCAATAGAGACAAATATTTCGATATTTTTTTTTATCAAAACTATTATAGAACTGTATAAAAAAATGTAGGTATATAGTAAACAAATCAAAAATGGAACTAAATTGCTTAACTAAATAAACGCTAGTTTTAAATTTAAAAAAACATTGCCAATAAAATAGATGTGCAAAGAGTGGTTATGTAGTTATTCGATTTAAAATAACGTTTAGTTTTTCACTTTCAAACAGAAATCAAAATATACTTTCGTAGAGTTTCAAAAAATGATTTTTTTTTACAATTTACCGGAAACGATAAGAGTATATTAACTGCATTCTTGTATAACATAATGACAGGATTAATTTTGAAGCAGTGGGGTGTCGTGTGATAAGTGGATAGTCTATTTGGACATTTTATCTTCTCGCTTCTGATAACACCATTTTGTGTAGAATACCTCTTTAATAGCGGCTCTTACTGAAGATGGGCTAACGAATAAAGTCAATCTCTTCGACGTAAATCCTCTGAGTAGTCATAATTCAACTTTATAGAGTTTCGGGACTTTTTCGACGATAGAATTTTAGGGGGTGTTAAAGTTTATGTGTTATTTTGTACGACGTTTGAAATGGAATCTGAATTTTGTAGATAGGAGTTTCCGCGTTAGATCTTCGATTGCAGTCGAGGGTTATATGCATTTAATAGTGGGTACCGAAGATTTATAGATTGGACGTTTATTGGATCTATGAACATTTTTTATTTGAATTGGACTTTTTGCTGGCAATAAAATGTCTCATTCGAATTCAATATAAAGTGATGATTTGATTTATCACTTGTGTAATTTTTATACAGTATTTTGCGCTTGTTTTAGTTGATAAATAAGACTGAGTTTTTGTTCATCAGCTAGGAAGTAAGATACATAATATTGCGATGCACGAAACTGACTCATTTTTTTAAATAGACCAATTTCTCACGTATAACTAATATTTTTCATAGTTTTGTAAATATTGCATGGTGCGGCTCTTAATAATATGGATTTTATTCAAGATATACTTGAACTAGACAATAACTGTCATGCCATTAGAAAAAATAAGTAAGTGCTTAATACATTTTCTATAATTCAAGCTTTTTGTAAACTTGATAAAAATAATAGTCATAAGATGATTTTAATTGGAGCTAATAAAAGAAGTATACACACAGACACATAGATATGTAAAAATTCTGCATTATGCAAGTGATATACATTTTCAAAATCTAGATTCAACGTTCTATGGGTTGTAAATATTAATTTTTTCTCTTATTTAATGGATAATACCCGCATTAGGAATATACATTCTCTGTCGCAGTGGACTTTACAAACATAAATGTAACAGTCACAAAGAACACCCAGACTCTGGACAAAAATTTGTGGATTACACAAAGTGTTATCCCATGTGGAACTTGAACCCACGACACTTGGTAGCTATTTAATAATCGTTATATATTTACCAATAAATGTAAAATAAATCTGAGATATGACTTATACTCACATTTGAACGTATATACTACTTGTTTTATTTCTTTACAAAAAAAAGTCTTAAGCATATTATCTGTTCTATTTCATAGAATAAAGTTTTGACTCAGTTAAGTGTTACTTACATGTCTTACATCACAATCGTTGATAGAAACCTTGAATTTTTTTAATCCAAAAGAATTGGGTCACCGCTGAATCTAAATATATATTCTTCCATTATCCGTGACATGTTAGGATATCCACGAGTATACACTTTATACAAACAAAGCTTTGTAAACTTTGTCAGCAAAACCGTTGGATCCATTGTCATGGCACTTATGCACCATTTGCATTGGAAGAGCTTACTTGACTGTATTAGTGACAACTAAATTATACTAAAATGTAATAGAACGTGACATAATAAAGCTAGATGGCTCGGTTGGTCTAGTGGTTGGTGAACTTACGGTAGGTCGTACGTTTAATGTGCCTTGATCACTATGTTTGTTCTGTATCTATGTATTTACTTTTAAATTATTTGTATGTGTTTTGAAATATTTATGTAAGTATGTTTATTAGTAGTCTGGTTTCAATAGCACAGATCTATATTGAGATGAAATGGTCGTATGTATGTGTGAGGTTATTTTAATTATTAAAACAATCTACACCTGTTTATCACGCATCATATCGCTAAGAATCAGGGCTAATTACTACAGGATTTTTGACAATATTGTAGGTATTATATAATTATAGCACTGAAAGTACAATTTTCTTCAATTAAAAGTTAATATGGAAAAATAAGCACGCGATAAATTTATGATAACTATGAATATTGGGGTTTTAATTCCTTTTTTTTCTACAACGACGACGTGGGAAAGACGGAAACACTGAATGCGATAATACTGTTAAAACAGAATAGAAACCTAAAGTGCTGTATTCTCATAAATATTTTATATGTATGTATTAGACCATTGCCGCGTTACAATTCACTCTCCGATACTTAAATATCACTATTCGAACAAAATTATTGTAATATAATATTCAGAGTGAACGAGGCTTAATGTTCGGTTCGCTCATTTCCTCCAAGTGCGGACCTGCCATTAGCAATACAAACATAACATGAATTTCGGTGACACCTGCGCCTAAACATATTGTTTGAGCTTTTAATGTTTAATGCCTCCTATTTATTGCCTATAATATAGTAATACAGGTTAAATGAGCCTTATTATTTGAGATATGATTGACTTCCAGATGTGACCATGTGTCTAACGTGTGTCTAATACGCAGAAAGACTTTGTGTTGCTTGGAGTTTCCTTTAATCATTTATTTTTATTATAGCTTTTATGTGACTTCTATGTGGATTAGTGAGGCAATGTTTCATATTCGATTGTTGTGATTCTTCCTGTGTAATTTTTAAAAAAATTTATAAAACCTTAATGTATTTTAAGTAAAAAAAAGAACTAATGTTTTTGAAGTGAAACTTCTTTAGGCGCATGAGGGTGAAATTTTTACAAATGTAACGTCACGCAAGTATGCAACGGAAGTGTCGAAAAAGAGAGAGAGAGTAAGACAGGGCGAACGTAGCATGAAGCAACTAGTGATGGAGTGAGAATAGGGAGCAAGCAAGTGAGAAAGATCGAGAGAAAAAGTGATATACAGCGATTGTCGTATCACGCACAGTGCCATGGAGCGAGAGGTGGGAGAGAGCTTTAGTGAGAAAGATTGAACGAGAGAGAGAATAAGGGATATTGAGAAATAATACATGCTATATTGGTTTGTGTATTCGTTTAGACAAGACTGATAATTTAATTCGCCAAAGAAGTTTCACTTCTGACATGTGTACTTTGTACGCACGCACTATTAATGGGGCTAAAGTGACTTTACTCTATAATTTCGTTTTAATCGACTTATGCTTTCTAGGAATAAATTTTAGTCACGCTAACTGACGACTGCAATGCCCCAGAGTCGAAAAATTTGTGTGCCGTTAAGTTACCAGAGTCAAAGGTGTATGGTTAAAACGAACGTGCTTTATTAATTACTTCTAAGACTAGATTGCGACTGTGTAATGTTTTCAGTTATAAGTAACTCTTAATAATGACCAGTCTTTACTGGATGGTGCTTTAAATATAAAAAAGTGTTGTTGGTTTGACTTGTACAGCAATTATATTTCGATTTACCATCGGAGAGCCACGCTTCCGCAGGAATGGGCCGGCTCAACCAGAATGAGTCGTGGCCGGCAACGCACTTATGACGCCTCTGGAGTTGCGGGTGTCCATGGGCGACAGTAATCGCTTATCATCAATACGTCTACTCGTTTGCCCCCTATTTCATAAAAAAAACCCCGCCAGTGTATATATCAGCTATCGAGATGAAATGCCTATGTCCTTTCCTAAGAATCAAAGTATCTCCGTACCGTGACAAAGCATAATAGATAGACTCACATAGTCACTTTCGAATTTAAATTATTGGTATGGATAATATTCTTGAGTGCAACGTAGTGCATATTCTTTCTCAATACTGACTAAGCCGTTTAAATCATAGCGATTTTCTCAGAAAACAAGAAATCTTAATACGTCTTTGTGAGTGTTAAGAAACAAATGTTTTTTGACTTATCGACGTAATTATGTCCGTCATTCCTTTGGATACATAGCAGTGATGAACAAAACCACACATATGCTTTCGTTTGTATTGTAATATTTCAACATAATATTACGTGTAGGTGTGTATAGATCAGTATTCACTCACATATGGTAATGTCTCACGATTGTCTCTAATCCGATTTTACTGACAAAGAGCAGTATAATCTATTGACTATATATATCTATAGTGAGATATGTTAATATGTATATCTATATCAGGGTTGCATTCAGAGGCAAGTCTCAGTGACGTAAGAATAATCTTTAGTAGAATAAAAAGTCAAGGTTTTCGTTTAAAGCAAGTTCTTGTACTTGTTAAAAAAACTCAAGTGATTACTTAAATTTTCTAACACAATTATCAAGATTAAATAAATAGCGAACAAGGTTTAATCAGCTCTGAGCATTGCAAAAAAAATCTACAAGTGATTTTCTTTAAGAAACACTTTGTTGGTATTGGAACTTTTCTCTCGTAGGTTACGTGTACGTAGGTAGTTGGATAAGTGATTTTGATGAGTGAATTCAAAAGTGTATATGTGCATATACTACCTCGCATACTTGGCAGTGAATTGACAGAACGATTGGCCTAGTTAAAAACTGTATACAGAAGAAATCTACTTATAATAACGCTTTATTATATTTCACTTAATTTAATTTCATTTTTTTAAATTCCTTTTGTATGTCCTTGTTTTTTCAATTATACAAATTAGTTTATTGTCAGTATAATCTAGATATTAGATTCATTATGGTAATGGGCATGCATACCAGGTAATATTTTTTGTGAAATATTGTTCAGAATGTGTTGTAGAAA
Source organism: Hyphantria cunea (assembly GCA_003709505.1). Lineage (NCBI taxonomy): Eukaryota > Metazoa > Arthropoda > Insecta > Lepidoptera > Erebidae > Hyphantria > Hyphantria cunea. The sequence continues at coordinate 1,101,564 of PKRV01002163.1, read as the reverse complement.
TGCTGTTGGTATACCATACAAATAAATGAAAGGCTGCGTATGATTACAAATTAACAGCTTTTTAATTAATGTATATGAAAAAATATTCGGTACTTGCATAAAAATTAAATTTTAATCCGTGGCTGAGGATATAATAAGTGATTGAAGCTATTTTTTTTTAAACTAACTTCGTCCCACGGCTTTAACCGAGGTAACTGTTGTACCGCGGGGCTCAGTAAATAAAAAAATAAATTTCAACATAATATTGATAACATTATAATTAACTATGTAATATTGAAATATAAGGAATCATATTTAACATCCCTGGATTGTAAGAAATAAATTTACGTCTGAAAATGACGTGAATGAATAATTAATTTACGATTTGAATAACAATAGGCAAATTGCTTGGCTGAGTGTGCTAGAGGGATAGAATAATATACGAGTAGAATTTAGTTAGCACATCTAAAACTATATGTTTGAGTTTGTAAGTTTTAGTAATTTGAATGGTTAATGGTGTGTTTTGTATTCGTTAATAACACTAATTTTCAAATTTTATCTGTTAGAAGAAATATTCCATGACGTCACAATTTTTTTCTGGAGTTAAATTTANTATGTGTGTAGGTATGTATATATATCTATATGTATATGTATATGTTTGTATAAGTATATATTGGGTGTACGTATATGTGTGTGTATGTATTTATGACATTTATGTTATATAATGATATCTTCATGTACCTTGAATAACCTTGTACAATTTGAACAATAATTTTCACTTGCTTCAAAAATACACCTACTACACGTAGCTCTGCACCACCTAAAGGTTGACTGGAAGATAATGCCCATGGCATTAAGTCCGCCTTTTGCAATGTAATTGCATGAAGATTAAATAAATAAATAAATAAAAAAAAAAAATTTATTTTTCTACTATGTAATGCGGTGACGACAGTTTCTTGTTTATTCGCTTGCTTTACATGACAGTTAACTTGTTTCGTATTCACTTAAAATATCGAGTGACAGGTGTAAACAAAGTTCTGATCATTTTTCTTATGTTTGTGGATAGTTTTAATTTTCAAAAAAGAGAAGAGCCGTTGTACTTTCACGGTTTAACAGTTTAACCAATTTTCATGAAATTTGGCATAAAAGTACTTTGATTCTTGAGGAACGACATATGATACTCAGTAGCGAGATAACTGACATACACACGGGTGGAACCGAGAGTAAGAGCAATTTTGTAATAAACAAGTTATTGCTCATGTAACCGTTAATTGCTCAAAATAAAATTCTAGTACTATTTATGAACACAAGAAAAATACAGATAATATATTCAATGCATTGTAATAATAAAAACGAAGAAATATAATTTCAGGTATTAAAAACAAAAAAGTCTACAAAAAACTATTTACTTTTAACAATTTATACTGCAAGACACACTTCGATGCTGTCTGAACCCGTAATTCACACAGATCACATTACAAACACCTGGCTGTTATGTGTTCCGAGTCTGAAGCCTGAACAAATAAAGCCCAGGCTATACAAATAGCTGTCCCATCGAATTTGCATTATTGGAATGGCGCACAAATAAAATCACTGAAAGTTTTTGCATTACATTTCACAAAGTTTGTTCAAAGTAGGATAAGTACTCGGATTTGATTTAAACGTATCTGTTAATTTTTTTATATATTGTAAATAAGGCGAGGCGCTCATAGCCCAGTTGCACTCGGTGATTAGTAACAATCAGCGAGGGCAAGCAACGACGGCGCGGTCAGTACCTGGATGGGTGACCGCTAGTGGCATGTTACCATGAGCGTTTCCGTGATTCGGAGGTCACGTTAAGCAGTCGGTCCCGGTTGTTATCATAGGATAACAGTCGTGAAGCTTAGTTGGAGGCCTTCGGGCGGCTTAAAAACATCCAACGGTAAGATTTACGTAGCCACAACGTTGTCTTGCCAGTCCCCAATCCGCACTTGGCCAGCGTGGGGACGTATGGCCTTAACCCTCTCCTGAGAGGAGACCCGAGCCCAGCAGTGGGACATTATGGGTTGTTGATGTATGATGTATATTGTAAATAATATTCTACTTCAAGCAGTTAATGGCTGTTTATAGATGACATATAACCATACATATGTCGAGACAGTAGCAAACACTTTAAAATATTTTAATTCATCAAATGCGTCATGTCTTAGTGGTAAACGTTTTGGTGATTGTGATGTCGGCCAATGCGTATTGATCTCTAATACTGAATTGAACTATATGGACGGGGATAGCAGGCTTTGTTATTTGAAATACTAGAGACTGTATGTACATAGTTCATAATTTAATCACGACTAAGAATATTTTCTACATGTGTTACGGACACTGAGAGTGTAACTAAAAATCCGCTGTATGGGAATAATATAGGCAACAATAAAGAATCTATTAACGCATGTGGCTTAAAAAATGTTATACCTATCAATTAAAATGAGGTACCTACAAAGACGTAAAATCTATAATGGCATTGTCGAGCGAAAATAGCTAGACAGTTGATATAAAATTTATTACCTCAACCGAATAAAGACGAATTAATGTAAATCCTAAACTTAAATCGAACTTGTTAATCAAAACTTATAAAAACCAACGTTTCTAAGGTCTTATAACTTTATAATATCCCTCAGGAGTTTTGGAAGTTTTAACTTGAAAATACACAACGGATTCGATCTTAAAATATTTTTAGATTAGGTTAGTACTAGTAATTTTGTAGTAAAGTCGGATGCCGTGGTTTCATGTAAAGTAGAGCACGATTTCACCCAGATTTAAAACAAAAACTTGAATATCAGTGGCATATCTTCGCGTGCAGTAAGTTTAAAGTAAAAGAGGTAAATGTATTACTGCAGTATTGTACGATAAACTGACGTGCCGTCACTGTCTATACTTCACTGCAGTTTTAAAGATTAACACGAATAGGCAGGTTTCGAAATTTACATATCTTTAGTACCTGAGTATTCAACTTGTAATTTTTGGTGTAGTTCCTTTCTTTGTTTTGAACTAATTGATTCTGAATTTTTGTAATGTAGCCAACTAGCCTCGTAACTGACTTATTGGAACATCACAAGTAAGAGTGTGATAAACTTTTAAGACATATTGGTTTTGAATAAGTTTAATGAAATGGGTACTATTTAGCTCAGTAAAATAGTCGAAAGTTTACATATGGTACTAGGCGACAGCAAACATATTAAAAATTGTATTTTACTTTAATGATTTTACTCAATATATTTAATTGCTTTTAAATAATATTCAATCAATAATATGTTTGTTACTTTATGGCATATCATTTCTAAGAAAATTTTATTCATATTTGAAGTACCTAGCTGTTATTAAACTTAAAAAATCACCTAGTTTACTACCAAGTGTTTATGTTAGACTTCGTTGATATTTGATAACAACTCAATCGATATTGTCTTTTCAATATATGTGGTTATAGAGTCGCGAAAAAAAACTATTTAGGTACAATATAAAGCTTTGATCAAGTTGTGGTAATTATAAAAGCCTTAAAAAAGCTAAATTGTAGACCATAGGAACCAAAGTCTTTAAAAGCTTTTGTCAGTCATCGAGGCGCTCATAGCCCAGTTGCACTCGGTGATTAGAAACAATCAGCGAGGGCAAGCAACGACGACGCGGTTAGTACCTGGATGGGTGACCGCTGGTGGCATGTTACCATAAGCGTCTCCGTGATTCGGAGGTCATGTTAAGCAGTCGGTCCCGGTTGTTATCATACGATAACAGTCGTGAAACTTAGTTGGAGGACTTCGGGCGGCTTAAAAAACATCCAACGGCAAGATTTACGTAGCCACAACGTATTCTTGCCAGTCCCCAACCCGAATTTGGCCAGCGTGGGGACGTATGGCCTTAACCCTCTCCTGAGAGGAGACCCGAGCCCAGCAGTGGGACATTATGGGTTGTCAGTCATAAGTGCTATAAAAGTGCATATTTTGAAAATAAGATAAAGACGTAAACACTTTCAGTTATTTATCTTACCGGCTACAGATATTACTTAAAATTAGGAATAACGAACAATTACAAATATCATTTACATTTATTTTTGTCATGATATAAGCTAAAGCGCATGCAACAGAATAATCCGTGAATCAGTGTAGCGTGTGATTTTAAGTAAGTGTATGCCCCAGTGACCTGCCTTAATGTTTCATCATTTTATTCAGAGACACGTACGGCCCTAGCCGCCATTAGAATTTCCTTACCAAATTTCCTTAGAGACGAAAGCTGAGACGTTGTTTTTGAATCCATTTCCTGTATTGCAACTCGAGCGTCTGAAAATGAACAGAATGACACGTACCAATATCATTTGTAGGAATTAAAAAAATATTTTATAAAAAATAAGTATTTAAAAATATTTTAATAAAAAATTTTCACTTCAATTCCAAATACAAACAACTATAAATATATAAACTATAAAAAACATGTATTTTTTAATCTCACTGATTCTTGTTTTTATTTACCATAGATAAACCAAAAATGTTCGGCATTTGTAAAATCTTGCTGTCCTTGGCGTACCAACATATAAATAGTACACAGAATCAATGACGAAAATTATTTTTTTTATAAAATTTCGTAGATACTTGATTTTTAGAACTTATTAAAATAATTATGACTCTTAATAATATATTTAAAATTAAAATTATGAAAAGGTTTCTACTTAAGCGGTCATTTGATGTAATTTTAGTTACCTACGTCATAATCATAATTACAAACACACAATAAATAACCTTTATTAGGATAGTCTGAAATAACCCAAAAATGGTAAATTATCTTTAAATAATAAGTTATAAAGCAAGATTTTTTAATGATCGAACAGTTAATAATATTTTAAATACATATTGCCATCGTCTGAAAAATAGGCGTTGTCATTATTATTATGAAGCAATTTAAGCACAGTCACGCGTATGTGTGCGTTAGTTATTTGCTCTTAGAAAGTTTTTTTTTAAATGAACCTGTTAAATGAATTGATAATATAATTATCTATTTGTTTGATGTAATTTTGAAGGAGGTGAGTGCGGTATAAACACAGATTTTTCAAGAAACATTCAGTTTATTAACTCAAAAAAAAAACAACCTACAACCGTTCTCCTGAAGCAGTGCATTCGTATTATCATAAGTTTATAAGTTGTCATGATGTAAACGCTGATAAATACATAAACAAACAGACAAACCACATTTTCTTTTACAGAACACGATAAAATATTGTTTAGGCGGCATCACTAGAAAAACGGTCAGTTGTGAAATATTAGGGAGGGCAGAAACATTTTTCATCCGTTTTCCTCGGTACACCTTCAGTTGGAACTTCATGAATATTTCAAGCGGGATCAATTATTAAAATGATTTACTACTCCTCGCCTCGCTGTATAAACGTAGCGGCAATGCATGTTAGCATTTTTTTGAGAAAACATAAATTTGTTTCCTTTCGTCCATTACATATAAGGTGTTAAAATTTTAGGTTACATTATGATACGGGTTGTTATAAAAAAATGTGCAGTCTATGGAAGAAAAGAAAATGTATCACAGACACATGTTTTCATCTTTCACCTTTTATACTTAATTATTTGTCCTTGGAACAAGATGTCATAATACACCCATATTCCGAACAAACTGTAACCTAATAATAAGTTATCACTAAAAATGTTTTCCAATAACACTTTGAACCATCCGTAATGCGTTGTAAACCAAACACGAGCACACAAGAGACTTCGATAAAATGACAAAGTGTAAGCGCGTGGCATTTCGCTTGCAAATTGCTCGTCGCAGGTAGAAATATCATGTTACGTCATGCCGCTCGAAGGCATTAGCATATCGATGCGATGTCGTACTAAGGTGGCTGCTAAAAATGTACTCAAGCGGTTCAAAATGGTACTGGTCACTTGCACACGCATTAATATTTGGAGAAATGATAGCACATTGAGATTTCGGTGGTTATTTACATATTTGTGAATACAGTATTTAATATATTTTCATAACAATGTAAAAAATTAAAGTCACAGTTTAAATTATACATATGAGGTTTAGATATTACTGTGTTATGCTTACTGGTAGCCATTAGAACGAACACATGTAAACATTTATAATAGACAACTGAATAATATTAATAATATGAAAAATGAAAGAACTTTGAGACGAAGGCTGTATAAGCAAAACTTTTAAAACAAATTTTTGTATACGTGTAGTATACTTTGCACTGAGATACTTTGTTATGATCAGAAGTGATTAACAAACAATGATTAATTATCTTTTTTCTGACAGGCTCTTTCTGACCTGAAGTGCAATTGATTGTGTATGTGTGCAACATATTAAGTTACTACGTCAAATATGCATAACACAAAACCATTTAACCTGTAAATATGATTTCTTAAAGGGAATATGCGGTCATATTCCCTCAAAGCCTCAGAATGAGCAAAATGAGTTTCCAATATAAATGTGTTTGTGGTAATTATATAATAACAAAACTGTCTTAATAAAACTTAAAAGCATTTTATATCTCTCTTGAATACAGCCTAAATCATGCTGATTATACAAACACTTTCACGCAGATAAATAAGGTTATATCCTGTGACCTTAGTCTGACTTACATGATTGATATCCTTCTCTTAATCCCATTTATTTTTACTCCGCTTTTACACGTTATCTCGCCCTTTACGAGTCTCCAGTTATTTACCGAAATTGTATATATATCGCAACCATCTAAGCTCCCACGGCTAACATTATATTAGGCCGTTTACGGACCTCGATATACAACCTGACCCTTTATCTTTTACGATAATCTTTGTAGCAAGGGAATTTTGAATGTGTTTCAATTTAATTTTAGGAGATAATTTAGACCTTTGTCAGGTATATTCAAAAGGTTGTGATGTAAGCGAGCCAGATAGATAGTTGTTAAGATAAAGAATTTAACTACGAGCCGAGCCGCGTATTTACAAAAGCTCAACATTTACCTGGCGCTGTATTCAAGGCGGCCGATTGTGCTCGCCCTCTCAGCCATGCTACACGATAAACGATGAAAAGATCTACCGCCGGACACTCCATTCATGTATATCATTGAGTGCCTTCACCGAAGGTAACTATGTAGAAAACCGAGGGAACGTGCCGTTCAGTCCATGTTCATGCAAAGTATCGGTTGTATGTCGACATGTTGCTATGTCGCGTCTCCGACCGTTAGAACATGAATTAAGTTCTATATAACAATTTAGCCTCTATGTTATCTTGTTGTGTTTCAGGTTGGAATTTTCCTGTTCCCTTTGAAGTCACGTGATGTGAAGGAAAAAGGTTAGAATGACGGTTTCTGGTTGTTACTTTGAAGTTTTAATACATGTCTGTATGCTACCCCTCTCATGTCTGAGAAGTGAGTAATTGTGTTGGTTTTTTGGGACATCGCTTTCTATTTTTATTTCTATATATACTTTTGTTCACAATAGAATTTAGAAGGTAAGCTTCTTAATGGTGTATTTTATATGTCAGATGTCACACGTTTTTACAAGATAAAATATTCTACCACTTTTTTTATTGTTAAATTCTACTATTTATTTCCATTTAAAGTATGCGTGCTAACAATATCACTGTTTGGTTCTACAAAAGATGTTTATTAAAAAGTCTGGAAATCGAATAAATTAAGAAGATTTCCCTTGCATGATTTAGAGATGTAAAACAATGTTGAATGTAAAAGTGGAAGGCGAAAGTAAGCGTGAATTAATTGTATTGGAATGTCATAAAGACAGTGTAGTTTAACCATTTTGGTATTTATATAATTAAAAAACACTAATTTTGGATGGAAAAAGTGAGTTTCAACAATCAGCAAAATACAGGCAGTACAATACTTTATCCTTGCTACATTAACTGCATTTAACTTTTGTTTATTTTTAAACATGACCCTCATACCGCAAACATTTTTATTTGTATTTTTATAAGAGTTTTCTCAATTGTGCGGGTTTCTTCGCGCGTAGAGTGCGATAAACCTCTGAAAAGATGAAATATAGACCGGCAGAGACACCCATTGGTCAGTGTCGTTGAAAAGGGTTGTGTATATATTATAGACTATAAACATAGTTATCTTCATATATATTGTTTAGTCTATTTTAAAGCCTAAAGGCTTCTTGAATTTTTGATGCAGACTATCTCAGTGGGTACATTGTTTTTGTTATATATTATTTTAATATAGTATGGCTATTTACGACTGTATTTTTGTTTGATGATATTTTGCTCAATTTGATTTGTATATTAGTTTTCTACACTGGCCTTTTCGATACGTGTTTTTCATGCTAATAATAAAAATTTGAAAGTAATTCTGTCAGTCTGACTGTTTCGCTTTCAGGCCTAAATCGTTACACCAGTGAAATTTTGTAATGGAGATATTTTGATTCTTGAAGAAGGACATAGGCTACTTTTTAGCTCGATAGCTGAGATAATATTATATTTTATTTTATTGTTTTATAGAGCACACACATTTTAGCCTTGTGTCATCTTTTGCTGAACGAAGGCCTCCTTCAAAAAGCGCCAACTATTCCAGTTTCGGGCCGTACAAATTCATTCCCTGTCATCTTTTTTCATTCGTCGTTGTTCGTCGTGCCGCAGACATTACACTTGCGAACGCATGATTTTTTTATAAACATTGTATTGTTTATAATGTTTAATTCAGGAGTAAAAGAAAATTGAATTGTACTCAATGAAGTATCAATCCTAAACGTCTAAATAACTATTTTTAAATACCATTTATGTAGGTACCCGTGGGAGAGTCTTGATTCGGCATGCATGGGCCGGCTCGACCGGAGTGATACCACGGCCTCACAGAAAACCGGTGTGAAACCGCGACTGCGCTGTGTTTCACCGGCTGAGTGAGGATACCGGAGGCACATAATCCAACCCTTCCCCTCATCCCCCTCCCTATCCCCCAAGGTCGGCAACGCACTTGTGACGCCTCTAGTGTTACGGGTGTCCACGGGAGGCGGTAATAGCTTACTATCAGGCGATACGTCTGCTCGTTTGCCCCTTATTCCATAAAAAAAGGTATAAAAATGACGTGAAGCAAAGAGTAATCTACGAATACTAAGTTTCATTATATCTCTATTCTAACCTCAAACAGTGGATTAAGATATACGTGGCCTGAGTTACATACATACTTCTAGAGTTCATGAGTTATTTTTTCGTGAGTGAAATCGTTATCGGAATATGCGACGTCGGCAACCCGAGAGTACAAAATAATATTGTTATATCATTTGTAATAAGCAGATATTGTTTCATATAACGAAAAAACTTTTACATGACATCATATCGCAATAAAAAAGTCTTTGTCTTTATGAAACTAAAGATTGGCGTCTTATTTTATTGTTACTTTTTAGGATTCTGTACCCTTAGGGTAAAACGGGACCCTATTACTAAGACTTCGCTGTCCATCTGTCCGTCCGTCTGTTGCCAGGCTATATCGCTTGAACCATGATAGTTAGACAGTTGATATTTTTGGATATGATGTATTTCTGTTGCCACTATAATAAAAATACTAAAAGAAACAGACTAAATTAGATATTTAAGGGATTCCCATGTAAGAAACGTGTTTTTTTTTGTTCGTTTTTACTCAATATTGAACGTAACGAAGCAATAAGTAGGCGCTTGAAATGTATAGATAATGATACGGAACCCTTCATGCACGAGTCCGACTCGCACTTGGCCGATTTTTATATTTATTTTTTCTTTAATATTCTTTCTAATTCGTCATGAGAATTTATTGCTTTATTTCTGAAGTGAAGATATCTTTACATTGAATTCAGACTTATTTTCAAGACATTTTCAATGAGATCTTATTTTTCACTTTTTTTACTTCATTTGGACAAAGAATATACTTTAACGTTATATCTTAAAATCATCTCAAAACTATAACTTTCTTAAATATTAACAAGAATTGCTACATCTTTGCATTCCATTCTAAGCTAGTTTCAGATTTATAAATTAGTTGTATGTGCCTAAACCTGTTTAAAAAGAATAATTAAAATCAAATGATTATACCTATATACAACTAGTGTGGCGGCTTCCGCATACAGCGCAATACGAAAACACACTACAGCGCCATCTACGGGGTATAAGTTAAACGACGGAGTAACGTTCAATGCGAAGAACAAATTCTTCATCGCTCAATAGAAGTTATCGCGCCTATTATTATATATGCAACAACCCAAAATCAACTGTTGGGCTACTGCCTAATAGTTGATTTTGGGTTGTTATTGTTGTTGGGTTGTTGTTTGTAGTATTTACATGCCAAAGTGAATTAAATCAGTTGTAGTTAAGCCGTAAAATCGTAAAAGACAGATAGACAGAGAGAAAAATTGTCAGAGTTACTTCACAATTTGTAATAATAGCATAGACACCGCGCCACTGCTTGATTTTCAACTGAGTTCCATCCGACAATACTTTGGTTAACCATAAAAGGGTATTAGTGGCTGTGTTTTCAGTTTTTTGAAGATATGACCGTGGAAATTGATTAGTTCTATTATCCAATCTTGATTTGATTTCGTGAATGCTTATTACGAATAGATAGATTAAAATAGTAACAGATTGTATCAACAGACAATTAATATGAGGCAATAATTGTTTCTAGAACTTCGGTTACAAAAATAAAACCTTTCAAATATTTCTAAGTGTGTATAAATAAATAAATACTATAAGGTACGTTACGCTTTGATTCATTTTAACCGTTTGATTTAGTCAGTCACTAAACTGTATTAACCAGCAGTAGCTTCTTAGAAGTCTTTAGATTTTTACCGTAATTACACCTAACATGACTACATAATAAAAACAATATTAAATCTAAGAGTTTCAATATGATATTAAAATAACTTTGCAAGTGCAAATAGGAGGAACGAACTGGGTAAAACTTCAGTATCAATTTCAATAACGTAACTACGTTTTCAATGTAATACAATCCCAGTTACTTCAGAGTCTTGACTATCTAATAATGTTTATGAAGTCATTCAGTGTTTAAAACTCATTATTCGGTTATACCACAACTAGCAAGTATTAAATATGATCCATAATCAGTGAGCACAAATATTTAACTGAATTAAAAGTAAAAAAGTCAAATTGAGCTACATTATCAGACACTTGTTTAACTATTGAGGCCAACATCACTGCAAAGAGCGGAAAAACTAAAAAAACTTATACCAAGCTCCGGCTAGCGTGATATCATCATCATTAACAGCCTATCGCAGTCCACTGCTGGACATAGGCCTCTTCAATTTCATGCCTCTTAGTTCGATGTACGGCTTCTTATGGCTAACGTGGTATAGTTGACCAAACCTCCTTTTTAAGCTTGGCTAAGCTGTTGATGTGATATGATGTGAAATTCTCTAAAATATGCACGTTAGGTATATCACAGTGTGTATACCATTACAGTTTGTAGTAATTAATGAAATAAACCTTAATCCTAAATAATGTGTAACTCGTTATACATAGTAAGTATGTAACTTGTAACACGGTTTTATGACATTGTAATAGTGTAAACGTGGTCGCGCCTATTTAAATATACTTTTGTTTGCTGCTACAATCTATTAATATGTACATACATTCGATTTTATCCAAAGCAAAGTACATATCGGAAGAAAGTATGAAGTCTATAATATTCCTGATATTGGTAATAGAGTAAATTTATAAAACATTTCGAGTTCATGCAATAATACAGCATAAATGGTCTTTAATTTTAGAACTTCGTAAATATTTTTTGATATCTTCAATATCAAAAACTGCCTTTGGGTTTAGATGGCGTTGTGTGTTAGATGTCTGATACATTTATTTATTTATTTATTCCCCATAACGACTTTCTTCCACATTTATTGACACGCTGTCCATTATATTACAATTAAAGACCCTCATCAATGATGTATGTGGAAGTAATACGGCCATATAGTCACATGAGGGGTGGTTCAATAATAAAAATATTTATCCATTGGTCGTCATTCCGCGCGTGACATCACAACGGACGACCTATTGCCCTAATGACGTTTGATTGTCCCGCTCACATTTCGCCGCGTCACGTCTGTCCACAAAATGATCTACGCTGTTTTGTGCCTTGTATTTTGCTAATGAGTTTTGGCAATGTATGTATCCATAGTGCAGGTTATTTCATATAGTATTAGATGTAATCTGACTAATAATATACAGGCTAAAGTTTTAATAGATTTTTGTTACTCTTTCTCGAAAAAACGCCAGAAAGGAAATTGAAATTTAGCAAAGGGATAGTGTGGAATGTATCTGTAATTTGGAAAGATGTAAAGTTCCCCTGGGCGCAGCTAATCATTAATAAAGTTTCGTCACAGAGCAATAAGTACTCAGTTTTTTGACCTAGTCTGATCCAGAATAATTGAGAATACCTTTTCTTTGCAATAAATTTTACAGCTACAATATATTGAATAAATCATTCGACAATTTTTAGTGACCTCGTATTAAATTATATGTTTATAAAAAGCCTAGACCAGATTGAACATCGATTCACTTTCGCTTCTTATATTTGATATGTACCTACTTATATTGAAGTACCACTCTCATTTCAAATGGCTTCAAGTACCATTTTAAGCTTAGCATCGAGAAAAAGCCAAGGAGTACTTTAATATTAGTGTATCAAATGACCCAAGATTTAAAAGTTAAAAATATATGTTTTGGCGAATATAAAATTATTATTTCAGTAGTAAAGTAAAAGTTTAAAGTAAAAGGAGTTGATTTTCGAGCGTGTTTCGAAAACGTGCCTTAAAACTATTACACTACTACGCAACCCGTCTTATTACCTTAAAAATTAGGATGGGTTTCATAATGTGGTATTTCCTGTATCAGTTCCTGAAAAAAGAAACACAAACACTTTCTGGTGTGAATACCTACATTATGTTTAAATACATATAGCTAGACACACCCACTATCTTGACGCTCAACTTCCCTAGAGCTAAAAAAAACAATATGAAGTTACTTTTAGTTATTCCGTTTATTTTCATAATGTATTTCTGTGTTAATGTAAGTTCATATGTATGTAACGTTTTAATTTCTTATTATTTTCATGTAACAAATATATATTGACTTAAATAAGCAAAAAAATATATACGCGGCGAATAGAGAACCTTCTCCTGTTTGGAAGTCGGTTAAAAAGGCATTTATATAGATATATTTAAACTTTGTGTGAAACATTTGTGATAACGAAATGAAATAAAGTATAAGGGGATTTGATGTTTTATTGACAAGCTATACTTTGGAGAAAAAATGTGTTAAATATACATGGTTTATTTTTAAAGGGGGCTTTTTATATGTCAAATATATTTAGGAAAATAATTAAGAAGGGAAAAGTCGGTGGGCATGAGGTTTTATTCGAAATACTTCGGCATAACAGTGTCCTTGTATTTTAAAACTATATCATTTTAGAGATAGAAAATACAAATAACAAAATTTAGATATAGATAGATATTTTTATGCTAGGTAGGTTACTTAAGTCCCTTCTGTAGATATAGATAGAAGTATGTTTTCTCTGAGAGATTTAACGAAATTCAGGGCATCGCATCATTGCATCGAAGTAATAAAATTGGTTTCAGCATATCATATACAAATTGGATCAACAGCCTTTCATAGTCCTCTGCTGGACACGCGTCTCTCCTAAATAATAACACAGGTTAGTTTAACGTAAGCATTTTAATCACGTCAAAATAATCTTTCAATATTAAATCAAAATAATAATCGTAAATATGTATCTATATTACATTTTATGTGAACATGGCGCGTATCTAATATGATTATTTTCTCAAAGACAGCTTTATCTACGAGTTATTTATCGGCGATGTGACATAATATTGATGTCAGCAGATGAAAGCGAAAGACAGAAAGTTCTAACGTCATTATCGTACCGATTGTTTGACTGCTTGCTGATAGGGCGAAGGGTGATGCCTCCAGCGATTCATATTATTTCCTGGAAGTTACATAAATATTAAGGATCCCTTCGGCGAAAATACTATGTATTTCTCCTAATGGAATAGAGATGAATTGTTTCGTATATGTTCTTTTAAACTGCGAGTTTTCAAAATATGGGCCATGGTGGTCTATTTTTATACTGTTTATTTTCTTCTTAAAAAGTGGTAAAATATAAGTATTTTTTATTATTAGATGTATTATTAATAATACATAAGTAATTCGGGTATAACCATTTATTATATCCCCTAAAGAACGTAGTTAAACTAAAAAAATAAACATTTTCAGAATATTTAGCAAAAAGTCAATGATATTCTTTAACTTAAACCGGACCCTCAATTCGATAAATTCAAAGCGAAATTGTACAAAGACGGTAAATTATAGAGTAATACATTACTCTTTACATTATTCAAATGCAGTCTCGGTGCAGTTACGATCGTAGATCGAAGTGCTCTATGGATTTATCCAGGCCGTTGTTAATTTATTGCTGGTCGCCATGAGAGGGCGTTGAATAACAGCTTCCTGTACAATGAATACCAAATGTTCATGGAACGGATCTTTTTGTATATGAATTTTCTTCCCTATCTGCTTTAGTGTTAATGTAAAGATAAGTTCCTTGAATATAAAGAGTTAATTTAAGCGTAATGGAATCTTGTCTTTTTGGTTTTTTACTGTGGCAGAATTTTTAATTAACGTATTGTGTATTTATGTGTATGCTTTATGCAATATAATGGGTTTATATATACTTAGAACCTACAGTAAAAGTTATACTACATTTTTGAGTAGATATCGAAGTAATGTGAAAAATGTATAAGGATACTAACTTTTGCCCGCATCTCTACCCGCCTTGTGTCGGCTATCGCGACAAAAAGTAGCCTATAGATGTCCTTCTCCAATGTCCAATCGATATATTTATCGAAATTAATGCAAATCGGTTTAGCAGTTTATATATAAAAGTGTAACAGTCAGACAGTCAGACAGACAGAGTTTATTTCGCATTTGTAATATTACGATGGATTATTAATTTAATTTCCTTCTCAACCACTGTACAATTATATCTATAAAACCTATGAATTAAATTCCTGTTCGTGTTTTTTATGTATCATGCTTGGTTTTTTATATACACCTCTAAATAAAATATATTCATTCATTTATCTCGGACAAAAGATGTCCACCATATTAATATGGTGGTTTAACTTGATATTTTATAGTTTTATTCAAAGTTGAGAACAACATCTGTTTCCATTTTTTGATCAAATTAAAGTGTTTTAATTCACAGTTACATGCATTATTTTACTAGTCTTTTTATCAACTGATCTTCAAATGAATTGTTCCTTTTGTTAAATAAACCACCGAGTACCTAAATTAAAGTGTGAGGATTTGTTGATGGCAGTTTGCCACTATAATCTAGATGTATTCAAAAGACAGTGGTGACTAGTACAAGGTGTCGCAATTATCGTGTTCCCATTTTGATAGTGTTTTCTTCTAATGCGAAGGCAATGGTCGCGTGCCCGCACCAATTTGTGTCGACGCCTTATCGCTGGGGCTAATGTTCAGTGTTATACCACTTCCGACATGAAAACTGTTCCGAACTCATTGTTCTCTACATTTGGTTACCTATTTAAAACACTGTGTACGGATAAACATTGGCAATAGGAAGCGTCCGTTTCCGTAAATTCAGATTAAAACTTACCGGAGTTTGTTAAAATTGTGATTGTTTCCTTTGTAGCTAATTACTGATCAAGAAGTTGATTTGCATTTTGTAAACATTTTGACGCTTGACTTTTACCAATAAATTATGCAGAGGTATTAAAGGAAAAAGTATTATTTCATTATATACATAGAAAACATGTTCTTTTCACGTTTATGTCAGAGGGTGTCATTTTTATTAAAGAGTAGAGCCCATAAATTCGCGATATATATTTATCGCGATACACGTTTGTCATATGTCAGCGCAACCAGGTGCCAGGTTGAGAATTTCTCCTGTCAGCAAACATAACATGGGCTATTATTACAGTTGCGTAGTTTCCCTCACCTCGCGCGAGGCCAGCGCATCTTGATATATCGCCGATGTGAGCCACGAAAGAAAACACTTTTTCATTGATTCAGTGCCACATCTGGCGACAAAACGCCTTCGGCTTTCCATTCTGATGACCTGACTTGACATTTTTATTGCTCTCCATATTTTTCTTCTCCTCCTCCGAGGCATTTGTCGTTTATGGAAGCTGGCGTAAAATATTGTTAAACTTGAAAAAAGACAGAACAGATATTATGATATTACTGACACAATATATTGAAGAACTTTTGACGGCAATGGGATGCTCGCAGCACTAGCCTTTCACTTTTTATCACGATTCTTTTATCTTCTATCGCAACAGTTTGTGTGGGTGAAATTGTATATCAAAATGTCTATGTTAAACTTTTATGAATTGAATAAATTTGATGTTCCTTTGAGAAAAGTTCGCTTAAAGAGATAATTTTGTTGTCCATCACTTACAAAGTAACAATAAGTTCTCGTGATGTTTTTACTAAAAAAGAAACACATGGATGTAAAATAAATATTTAGGTTATAAATGTTTCTTTAAATTAACTTTTAAGATCTTTTTTTAAAAATGGTATTAGTTAAGTAATTTTCTTTTCAAGACGTTGAGATGTAGAATATTAGTCTATGAGTATCACCCATAACCATTTACATAAACATGTTAATCTTTCAAATATATTCAGTCTATCCAGCGGTCTGTAGTTTAACTTATCTCTAAGTCAATCCTTTAAAATGTGTTGTAAAAGTATCAATAACTATACTAGTATACCTTGGCTTACATAGTTATATTTGATAAATCATAGCCGTTATAACATGCATATTCCCAGTAGGTTGCCTTATCAAGATGATGGCATGATGTAGTGTTGACACTGGTCACTAATGTATTTAGCCAGGAATTGATGATTCCTGGCTAAATACATTAGTGACCAGTGTATATATATATATAT
>PKRV01002163.1:873110-1084531 GCA_003709505.1 Hyphantria cunea | reverse complement strand
TATGTATGTATATATATAAGGCTGGCGGACAGGGAGAGTTCTAAATCTTCGCAAGCATAATTTGCTCACAGAAAGAGACGGTAGAGTTCCACGCGCTCTCGCTCCGCAACATTACCGCAATCATGTTCCCGAGCAAGAGAATCCCCACTCCGCCTCGGCTCGTCCCACACCGGACATTCTGCCAGCGTGTGGAATACCATGTCCACGATTTGGCGATCGCAGTGGTGGTACTCAGGCGTTGGCTCCTTGTGGATTAAACACAGGTGCTCTCCGAAGCACCCTTTCCGCATGATCACCTTTTTTTTTGTTTACGTGTTGGAATGCCTTTACGCACTTCGCTTCCTCCCCGCGGGGACAGGGGGTTCGCTTCGTGTGGGACTCCTGACTGACTCGCCAGGCTACCCACTAAACCACCACGGTGTGCCACTCTGCACCTGAGACGGGAGAGATCCGGGAACTTCTTCTTACGCCATCCGGACCCCTCCCAGTTCCCCATGATCACCTATGTCAGCCGGTATGAGAGGCTCCCGTGAGGCCTCTCGAGCCAAAGGCGTTTTGTACCCTAAACGTTTTGGAACACTATTAATGTGATGATGTATTAATGCATAAACCTTCGTTATGATTGTAAAGAGCAAATATGATACTTATAACTGTTAAATAATTATTAATTTGACAATTTACTGTAAGGTTTTCGGAAATTTAATGCTTGTTCTAAATACAGTAATTTTATAGTCAGGTAAATAATATAATCCAACTAATGTGTTGAGTGTAGCATATGTTTTGTGGGTTAGTTAGTTAGTTGTTAAGGTTAAGTCTGTTTTGAACATAAAACTATTTGAAGAAGCTGTGTTTGATGTTGTGTTCTAAAAACAAATCTAATAATGTTTTACAAAATTCAAATGCTCGTAATACATTCGAGTTACTTTTACCAAGATTATGGATCTTGGGCTAATTTATGCTCCTTGCTACATTTGCAATATGAAAAGAACTTTACAAAACAACTTTTTGACAGGAAGCTCTTGTGGAGAAATACAATTTGTCATGATTGATCAAAGAAGTTGGACAAAACAAAGACTGGGTCCGTAACAAACTTTTCGTTTTTTTGACATAAAATTCTTAGATACACTACTGAAGTCTTTTAAAAAGTCAGTCGAGTTGCTGTCTCAAACTTGATAGCACTTTTCCAAAGTAATATTAAGTATTTTTTGTTTCATACTTCACTGGCTTATTAACCATTTTACAATGTCTTCGTTTTTAGCCAATAAATCTCTTTGTAGTCGAGGGAAAGATGCTTAACTTTAGAAACAATGTATTAAATGTTATAAATAACTTTTGACAGCTCAAACATACGTAATATAGTCTTGCTTCCGTGTGTTAAGTACTCAACATACTATTTTTAACTTGGATTCTTCTTATTGCCTAAATAAAGCGGTATAATTAACATAGCTACATATATGTTCTAACATTGGGCGATTATATGTAATTTCTATTCAAAATCGACTTTGACTGGTTAATATAATAAAGTAAGCTTTCTGTAATATTGACAAAATATAACTGAGATAATATATATATATAATATGTTCTTAGTAAGTTTTGGTAACTAAGTTTACAATAATAACTGGGTAAACATGTATTTGTAATGATGAAATGTCTTGTATTTATTTTATTTAAACAGTAGTTTTGATTTGTATACGTGAAGTAAAAACTTTGCACATCTTTTTATGTAAATATGCGAACGGAGGGGCATAAAATGTGGAACAGTTAAAGTTTATATATAGAGGAGTGTGAAAACCCAAAACGCATAAACAATTAAAAAACAATAATTTAATGATGGTCAAATATCTACCACCGGGGGACACTAGTCTTATTAATTAGCCGTTCACAAGGAATTAAGGCTTGCTAGTTGTTGAAGAAACGATCGAATGTGTTAAATTACTATGAACTCGTTTCAAAAAATATTTATTGCCAATTTAAATGCAGCCAATATTTTCCGAAACGGGATTAGTCGAAGATCTTGTTCTTCACACCCTAAAGCTGTTTATCGATTATTCAACCTTTGTTCTTACAAAATAACAAAGATCTCTTGCATAAACATCTAATAGATACTTATAAAAGTCTGTCTGTCTGTAATGCTTTCATGGCTAAGCCGCTGAAGCGATTTAGATGATTTTTTTATGGAATCGCGGGCAAACGAGCATACGTATCGCCCGATTACTGCCACCCATTGACATCTGCAACACCAGAGGCGTCACAAGTGCGTTTCCGGCCTTTGGGGGATAGGGCTCCTCCCTATCCCCCAAAGGGATGGGGATGGGGGAGGGTTTGGGGTACGGGTCTCCGGTATCCGCACTCACTCGGTGAAATACAGCGCAAGCACTGTTTCACACCGGTTTCCTGATACCCGGCCGTGGTATCACTCCGGTCGAGCCAACCCATTCGTGCCGAAACGTGGCTCTCCCACGGTAAAAATATTATAATAAAGACTAAGCGGGCGAGAACGGGAAAATACTAATATGAAAATAAAAAGCAAAATGGGAATGATGATGAAAGCGGTTTTTATTCCTGAACTCAAACTACCAAGTAGCATATCTGAGAAAGCTGTACTATATAAACTATAAATTGTTGATTTTATGTTCTGAGGTAGGTTTATGGTTTCGATTTCACCTGTGATCGTTTTCCTAAAAATATATGTATGTAATGCACGTATTACATCTCCAACAGAATTATTTCTACACGTCTGAATTTTCGAGTAAGTAAACGTGGTCTTGGTTCTGAGAATAAATAGGGTGATAAATATTCATGAGGAAAGTAATCCTTCTTGTCATAGGCCTTGGAAGCTTGATGGATGGAATGCTTTGCTAGTCTCTGTACCAGTGTAAACGTCATGATATTACTTGACTACTGGTATCAAACTAACAGTATAATAAAACTGAAATTTCAATGACCTTGGAAGAATAAAACAGTTTATTTACTGTTTAATATAAACTCCATTCAATTGTTCATGACTAATTGATCATGACTAGTTAGTTGAGTAAGTAACAAAACACAATTTAGCTAACCAGGTTTAATATTCCCACGGGAGTAGCCGAGCTTTCTAGATTGACGTTTAAATTTTTTCTCCTATAATTAATTGTCCTGAGTGAGAGTACAACTGTGAGGACAGGGGTGTTCTGTCCCTCCAACACAAAGAGAGTATCCTCCAAACAGACGAGGCGATCATGCCAGGCGAGGTGATCATGCCTGGCGAGTGGGCTAACGGTTGATGTTGGGATGTTTTATATTCGGATGGCGTAAGAAAGCGGTTCCCGCATCTCTCCCGTCTCAGGCGCAGAGTGGCACATCGTGTGGTTTTAGTCGGTTCGATTCCGACACACCGCCCCGCCGCAAACCCCGGTGGGGTGAAGGCCGGAGGGGGTTTCCACACGTAAAAAAAAATGGAATGTTTTATATATGCTAACCAGCGCGAGAATTTCACTCCGTAGTTCGGCGTATTTTCGGTAGATGGCACTGTAGTATGTTGCTGTGCGCTGTATGTGGAAGTCGCCACAGAACGCTCGATCTCTAGCTTAGCGGCCAGTATCACTTAGCTCTAAATCAACAGGAGATTCATATAGTTTTTAAGATCGATGTCGACGACGATTTACAAAAATTTAAGCCCCTTCTAAAGCTGCATATAGAAGTTTTCAATTCAAAAAGAGGCCACTAAGATATCTAAAAATGATATGAAATCCGAACATATTCTTATAATATTGACCATTTATACCTATCCACTACCCTTTGAAGTGATAGATTATATTGACGTTACACTACAAATAGCCTACTGCTGTCGATTGGATACTTCCACATTTTCGGTACCGTTATCCATCATTTTGTCGTATTTTTATCAAGGGTATTCAATAACCAGTGTATTTACAGTTAAGGAAAAGACTCAAAATGGTATGAATTTTCTTCAAGATTTTGCCTTTGAGATGTTATGAAATACTGGAAGCTCATTGCGATTATAAGAGCTGTGAGTTCGAAACAGTTATCTCAAAAGGTATATTTTAATACCAGTAGAGTTTATACTTAATTGTGTCTTTAAGTTAGTTTGTTTTGCACTGAACTAGAAAATATTTTTTTTTATTTATCTATTAGGAGGCAAAGGAGCTGACGTATCGCCTGATGGTAAGTGATTACCATCGCCAGTGGACACTTGCAACACCAGTAGCGTCACAAGTGCGATACCGGCCTTTAGAGGACCAGGAAGGGGATAAGGTGTTGGGTATGGGCCTCCGGTATCCTCACTCACTCAGTGAAACACAGCGCAAGTGATTTTTAACACCGGTTTTCTGTGAGGGTATGGTATCACTCCGATCGAGCCGGCCTATACATGCCGAAGCGTGGCTCTCCCACGGTATAACGGTTGGTATGTTAACTTGTAGTGTAGGAAAACCAATAAAGGATAGTACAGTTTTATTATGATCATTATTATTAATATACTCCAATAGTTTACTCCTTAACGTAGACCTCACTTCAGAAAGGAGTTTTTGGCCTAATATACGATACGGCTAGACGAGTTGGTGGTATAGGATTTGTATCAAATTTTCTTCATCTTGCAGTGCTGTTATCCTACGCAGTTTGCTCCATTGCTTTGTCGTTTTTGTAATACAACAAATCACCGAGTTAAATTCTTAACATCAAATGCATCCGCTTTGAACCGAAGCCAAAGGCCGTTGATTGATTCCCTCGAAACTATTATCTGCTAGTTCCGTAATAAAAAGTTAAACGGTACTTTGTTGTACTAGTACGTTCCGTGTAAATTATATATGTAGTATAGTTTTATATCTATACTATTTACTTAGTTTCTGCTCTTTCAAATTTAAAAAAAGAAAAGTAAAAAGTGCTAGTAGAGAAGTACTAATTATTGATGTAGTAAAAAAACATTCATTTATGTTATGTTTCTTCCATGTTTTTCTTTGCATAATTAATTAAATCATGTATGAGAAATAGACGCGAGTGTATTTCATAATATTCTAAAATACATAAGAACATCAGTGTATATAAATAGATAAGTGAGAGTAACATTACTTGAGGAACAGAGAACTAAACAACTTCTGATTATAAAGTGTAAAGCAATCAGAAATTATTCATAACCAACTTTCAACATAGAAATAGGTTGTTTACTCGTGTACTTCATATGAACGGTATTGTGATATGAACATATTCCCCGTGAGAGTCTAGGAAACGAGAGATTTCAGGCTTCATTTTCCACTCTATTGTTGGGTACTGACAGTTAAATGGGACGACTTTGCTGTTATGCAAAGTTAACTTGTTAGTATTATATTAGTATTTGTTCTGTGTATAAATAAAATGATGGTGCTTTAAGGTTTTAAATTCGAATGTAATTTATAAGTATCCTTTATCAAAAGAACAGAGAAGAAAATGTGTCTAATGGGTTAGAATCGTGAGTAATGTGACATTTTTATTTTTATTCGAAACCTTGTGCTCAGGAGGTTGTGTGCTTTTATTAACCAACTTAATTAATAATGTTAAAACTAAAGTAACATTGAATAGTAAATTACGATGACTTTAAGAATTCTGCTTCACATTTTTGAACAAAAATCTTAAATAATAAATTCTTAATAACTGCTCTAAAATAACTTTATTAATGTAGAATAGTAATCATAAGTCAATTTCCTATCAATGTTTCGAGGACGAAATAAAATGGTTACATATATTTGTCGTAATTATGACTTGTCGCTACTCTTAACATAATGTTTTTTTTATTGAGGCATAAGTATTTTGAAATAACAGCCAGTTGAACTAGTAGCCAACCATAATTAATCTTAGGAATAATAAAGGCTAAGAAGATGATGAAATGTATTTTGAATGCGTCTGGAACGCTAGCTAGATACATTAAAATAAATGTGAACGGAATGATCGTTTCTTTCGAAACATTCTAATTTTAACGAGTTTGAAACCCGACTTAATAGTTAAAAAATTACTACTACCTATAAGCTAACTTCGGTTGTAAAAAATTATTGTAATGAACGTATGACTTAAGTTTGATTTGCTTTAAACGAAGTACTATTAGATAATAATTGTTTGCGCACTATAGGCATGTCAAATGTATTTTGAATGGTTCGTGTCATTTCCAAATATTATGTTTTAATAATAAAGTACAATGTCAAGGGGCAAGTGGTAGTCCTGATCTAAGGCAGGCTTTCGAAGATTTATTGCAAAAACTCAACTTACGGATATCGCCACCCACTGTGAGCACTTGGCTCAGAGTCTGCCATGGTACACGCGCTGTGACGGGGTAGTCATATTTTATTATATTCATTTATTATTATTATATGAACTTCGGCTATACCTAATTTTGTTTTATATTGGATTAACATAATTTTTATATTTAATGCAATGTTTATCCTGATTTTGGTGGCAATTGTTATGTTGGTGGTAGTAATACCGTCCTACTTTACAAAATTAACTCTTAAAAATATAGTTTTTCCTCAGGGGTATTATTTTATAATTCAATAGAAACAAACTTAAATTCATTAAAATTTTATACAACTTCCATAAAAAATTTTTAAATCTTTTAGTTTTATTTTTAAAAAAGAATTACAACATTTTAATGAAAATAAATGTTCAATGTATCAAAGGACCTTTAACTAGCATTGAATTTTTATACATTAAAAACATAGTTGATGTTTCTATTCACTTGATAATGAATTATTAATATACCGCTGCTTATCCCAAAAAAAAAATATATATATAATTTTTAATCTTCTTGAATTAATTAATATTCGCTTGGGCAGGATTTCACTGGTTTTCCAGGGTTCAGTCATTGCGACGAGCGCTTCCGAATATCGTACAAGATCCACATTTCATCACAGGTAATGACCCAATTTAAAATCCCTTCAATATTATGCCGATTGAGTAATGTAACGCAGCAGTCGACGTGTGTTTGCTGGTTCGCTAAACCTCAATTTATGAGGTACCGTTCAAGCTTTTTTATTTTCCCTATTTGCTTCAAGTGGATTAAAACAGTTTTATCACTCACAACGAACTGCCTGACAACTGAACTGCAGCCAACTGAGAAGTGGTTTGCGATGGATCCACTTCCACAATAGCTTTTAATTCTTTATTTTCCATTTTGGTCTCCGGCCGTCCATGGGGCTTGTTATAAAGGTCGAAATTTCCAGCACGAAAACGTTGGAACCAAAAACGTACCGTGTTTTCTTTTTTCTTTTTTTCGTTAATCTTTCGAGATGTTTCTGCAGCACTGGTGCCAAGATAGACCTCATACTCGTAAATAAAACAATATTTCAAGTATTACATTGTGCGAGATGAGCGATGCTAAAGAAAAACTAATGAGGAAAAAATAAATTAATGATTGTTTTCCAAATTCAAATACACCAGCTTAATGAGTTCATAACTTTGAATTTGGAATTCTTAGCAACAGAGGATATATTTCAGATCAAAGTGGCCAGTACGAGTAAACGCCAATTTGATATGTAAGGACCCAATACCTTTTAATTTTGGAATCGAATACTGATGTTTATATTTCATTGGTTATACCTAGGCATACCCCAGGGTAATCAGAACAAAATGCTAAATGTTTTATATTAGAAAGTTCATACTTTATATAAATGATGGTGCATCTGTGTGTGTATGAAGTGAAACATAAGATTTAGACTTAATCAAATTCTCCCTTTACATCCGTTTACTAAAAGAAAATCTACTAATCCAAAGTTTCGCTCCAGCAATGCATCAACAAATTAAGTTCTAACCTGCAATTAATGCAGAATTTAATGTGGCGCATTACAGCCAGTGGTGCTTCACTAATTTGTACTGATTACTTGTTAATCCACCGCTGAATGTTAACACCGAGCGGATAATCTAGCGTTTTGCAAAGCAAAAACCCACAACAAATTCAATATAAATTACAAAGGAAAATTGAAAATCAACTTCGTTTTCATACTTTTGCATTATGTATTTTTGTTTCCTCCTTCTCAGCCCAAAGATGATCAGACTGATATGTGCCTCCCCCAAGTTAGGTCACAACGGTCGGTCCTGCGGTTCCCACATCCAACCCTTTTCCGACGGTTTTATAAACAACAGCAAGGAAACGAACAAATACGAAACAATAAAATTGGCAAAGATATAATTTGTTTATTCACTCTGTAATAAACAATTTATTACAGATAGCTTAATTTACATAGTGACTAGGTAAGTTAATTATATACTTGTTGTAGCTCGTAATATTTTCCATTCAGGTAATTCTTAACTTTGTAACCTTTTTGAGATAGTTTTGTTTCTATACTTGTAATACGCGTAATGTACATATATATGTGTTTATTAAAGGTCAAGATAATTTTATATGTGATCCCACGTCTATCATTTGATACTTAATCACTTACCTCATCTTTTCTATCTGCATCGCCCGATCGGTCAACTGGCAGAAAATGCCTTAGGCATTAAGTTTACCGATGCATGTCTAGTGATAAAGTTATGAAAATAGAAAATAATACACTTTCTACTCTACGTGCTTATAAAATATTACTCACTATTCATTTTCTTACTAGCCTTTTGATTTCATTATGAATAATTAATTTACTCTTTTTTTTCCTTTAAAAAGTCAACTCCCGCAATAGACTTATATATTGTGCCGCGGGGGACTTTTGGAAACAAACACGAAATGAACATAAGGAACCCTTAGACTCAGAAGTTCTCAGAACCACAATTTGTATTTAACACAAGGTGTTGTCCCATGTCGAGATCGGACCCATTACACTTTGGTGCAATAGAAAGTGGTGGAAAATGTTTAAATCTTCCATACTTATGTTCCAAATTAGATGGCTGACAGCAAAAGACACCCTATTATTCGTATGGTACCAAATAAATTACCAAAATGTTGACCAAAGGCTCTACATACATGCTGGTAGGGATCCGGTTGGCGTAAGAAAGCGGTTCCCTGATTCCTCCCGTCTCAGGCGCAGAGTGGCACACCGTGTGGTTTTAGTCGGTTCGATTCCGACACACCGCCCGCCGCAAACCCCAGTGTGTGAAGGCCCGAAGGGGTTTCCAAACGTAAAAAAAAGCTCTACATACATGTACATTATTTTACAGTATGTTAATACTAACATGTATCTATAAAATACAAACAAAATAAATGGAGGGAAAGAAAAGTATTTTAAGGATTTGATTTATGTTTACCGTGTGTCTACAACTGAGGGAGAGCCGTGTTAACATAGGCTACCGGACCCAGACAACGTAATACAGATGGGTTACAGATATAAATGTAGTCTTTAAATCTTATCATACAAGAATCGTCTTACATTACTAAATTTTAAAGACTAATTTTGATAATTTCAATTGAATAGATGTCATTGTCAACATAATTCATGTGAATTATGCGCTCAAAGATGTCACTGTTTACTTTATTGGGATTAAAAATTCGAAAAAAAAACAGAACTTATGAATCGCTTGTTAATTAAAATCAATATTTTAATAATTAATATTATAGGTTGCATGTACAAAACATGCTTCTAATTATATTTTTTTGAATAATAAAAAATTCGTTATATTTATATAATGTATCTAATACACAGCCGTCTGATCTAAAAACATTTAGAGCCCTTGCTATACTACATAACTATATATTTCTGTATACATATTATACATGCTATAACCTACACAGAGACAGAACAGGGACTCATCATACAGTGATATAACTTGACATTTTATTATATATAATTCTTGATGCTTATTAGTTCAATGAAAACCCTTTCAACATATAAAAAAATGTGTATGACACGTAGCGAGTTTTCTTTCAAAATATTTTCCAGAGTGTTCAGGCTAACGATAATGGAATGACGGGTTCTGCTCGAAAATATTTGAGGGATGGAAGAATTGTCTAAAGCTAACATCACACTCGCGGTGTGAAAATCCGTATAGGCTGGGAACCTAAGGACCCAAATATAAATGGTTTGTGGTGTTGTTAGTACCCGGTAATTCAATTATTCACAATACGTGAGCGCATTGTGCAGTGAATGCATCTATACTGTCAATGTACACAATGAAACACAATGTGAAGAGGACGTGTACTTCATTCGATAAGCATTTTATGAAGGTTCAATAAGACACTATTAAAAGAACTAACTACTACACTCACATACACTACTAAGACTAATACTAATACACTAAGACTAGTACGCAAAGACTAATAAATCACTATCAAAATAATATTTTAAACAGTTTAAGAATGTTTGCATGGTAGGTGTGGTAGTATTATTGAAGTAGTGTCTTTTCAAAGAGCGCGCGATCGTCACTGCTTAATTGTGCGACTCTGGGTGCATATTGTATTCATGTAAAAATAACGGCGTCAACTATTACTTTGTTTCATTATTTTGCGATTCAAGTGTAGAAGTTGCTTTTTACACATATTTCCTGTAACATGCACAGACCGCTCTGTCATTGATCATTTTTTTGCTAAAACCGTTCAATTTTTCACACCTATGGAACGCTAAAACCCTTTCAAATTTTAATTGATAAAAAGTTTATCACGTGATGCCCGTCCCATGCCAAGTTAATCTCTACAAATAAAAAAATAACACATATTAAGTGATATGATTAATTAAGAAAAACAAAATCAATACCATTAATAGCGTTTTATAATTTACTAAGTACGTATTTACTACGAGAAATAAAAATAATATCTTTACATCACCAATTTATACAAAGTAGAGACGGAACTGGTTGGACAACACTAAAGGAGGTCATGATTTTTTTATCTATATGTACTACTTCTCTTAAGTAGGCAATAAAACGCAAACTTAGTCAGTGTCTATTGAGACGCGAGTGACGATGGACTTCAACGACAAAGTTGTCGTGATTACTGGCGCTAGTTCCGGCATTGGCGCAGCTGCAGCACTACTGTATGCCAAGCAGTCTGCCAAAGTTGTCTTAGTTGGAAGAAATGAAGAATCTTTGAACAAAGTTGCAAAACAATGTGAGGCCGCAAAAGGTATCAAACCACTTGTAATCACGGCAGAATTATCCGTCGATGAGGATGTCAAGAACATTGTGGAAAAAACAATAAAAACCTTCGGTCAGATCGATGTACTAGTGAACAATGCTGGAGTTGGCATTCGTGGAAGTATTCTTGACGGAGTGGAATTGTATGACCAAGCTATGGCTATTAATGTGCGTGCCGCTTATCTTCTTACAAGTTTGGCTACATCTCATCTTATTAAAACGAAAGGTAATATTGTCAATGTATCAAGTGTGGCAGCGTTTAAACCCATCAAAGATGTTGATTTCTTGCCCTATTGCATATCTAAGGCAGCTCTGGACCAATTTACGAAATGTCTCGCACTAGAGTTGGCACGGTATGGTATTCGTGTTAATTCGGTCAATCCAGGTGGCACTAAGACCCCATTTGCAGAATCAGCTGGTTTTAGTAAAGAGGAAGTTTCAAACTTGTATCAACATCGCAACGATTTTTATCCACTTGGTAAAATGGCGCAAAGTGAAGAGGTTGCTGACCTGATTGTTTATCTATCGAGTGATCGTGCGCGTAGTATTACTGGCAGTATTTATGTTATAGATAACGGTGAAATGTTGGTATGATATCATCTATTTTAAGTAATAACAAATAAACTACTGTTCTGTTCCAAATTTCCTTCCTTACATTAAATTTAATGTTATAAGTTAAATTGTGTCTAGTTATCAACAAATAATTTATTTATAAGTTATTGATTGTTGTAAAATACGAGAGAAACACTACTATAAATTATGTTATTATTCATAAATTTATTTGTAAAATAGATTACTGTTTTTATGAATTTAGAAAAAAAGGTAAAGGAGTTCGTAAGAAAATACAGTTATCTTTTTGTAAAAATGTTGATTATTTTTATTATATTACATACTTCTAACATTCCACGCTTATATTTTGTTGCATATAAAGTTATTTATGGTATTCATTGCAGTTCATTACCAGATATATATTATTGTCTCGTATTCTTATACTATTTTGTAGTAGTGTTACATGTTTCTAAAGTAGTGTATCAATATAATGTATCACAAACTTAGGCTTAAATACAACAATCAATTTTCTGACTCTCCTTTACTAAGATGAAAATAGAATAAATTTATATATGTAAGAAGGCCGTGTACTACGAACAACAAGAAGATAGTAGAGAAAAGATATTAGAGCTAACATAAACAGTTCAGCAAGTAAGACTGTAAGCTCAGCTAATATAGTTCCTTGTTTAGGTTTCTTGACTATTTGTTTTAATTTCGCATGCAGTGAAGTAGATTGTGAGAGACGCAAAGCAAAAGTTATGGTGGACGCAAATGAGCAGTTCGTGAATGATGTATACAGGATGATATGAGTACATTAGAATGATGAATGAGCCAAGTTAAAGACTCGGTAGATGAATTTCAGGGTGAATAAATAATAAATTGTACCTTAATTAATACTAATAATATCCTACGATGTAGTGTAACTTAATCTAAACTAGGCTTGTATTATGGATAAATACACAAAGGATACACGTATATGGATATAATTAATTAAGTTTAGTAATTATTTAGCTTAGTAAATAACATATACTAGACCTGAATTTTTGTTTTATTTTATTACAAATAAAAGTACGTCTCTTTAAACATAGATATAGTAGTGAAATAGTGTCCAAAGAAAAGTAAGAATCATATTATCTTTCTTACTTTTTTAACTGTTATTCTATACTTCGTTCATATTTCAAAAGCATTAAAAATAACTCTTGAAAGCGTCGTCAGGGATCAGTTAGAACAATTCCTTGGAGTATTCTTCCCCCCTTAGTTATGAGCTGCGAGCAAAAAAATTGTGTGTTTTTTGATGAGGACATTGTATTTGACTATTTCTTTACTTTTTGACATTTAATACAATTTTTAGTTTTATTATAAGTAGACACAAAAAATATAGTGATCACTCATCGATCAGATTAGATCAGATTACTAAGAAGGAAAACTCCTTCATATTCCCAAAGGAACGAAATATTAAACAATGACTGATTACCTCAGGAGCGAAGGCACTAAACAAGGTAATTCTTCTTCTGATTTTTTTATTCGGGTTAATATTAACTGGCGTGTTCTAACAAACTAGTTGTGTTCTATATTGTATATTTTAGTGAAAACTGTTTTCGTATAAGAGTTTAGCAAGGGAGTTGTTAAGGCTACTTTATTTTGAAGGCAAAAACTTAACCATAAACATGGTTTTACCCCGATTCCGCCAAAACTGTAGAAATATAATAAAAGTAAAAAAAAAGCTTTTATACCCAGTGTTTGTCTCACAATTTTATTAAGACGTATCTAACAGTTCCGTTTACTATGTTACTATTTTAAACGCTATTTATCTTAGTATTTTCATACAGTTGTACTACCGTTATGACCTACTGGTAAGTTTAATTGTTTAATAAAACAACTATTAAATTTGGAACAATATCAGTATTTTCAGTTTTTAAATGTGTATTGCTTATGTTGCCAATATTTGAAAAAATACTTTAATAGTATTGTTATTATAGCTGAATATTTCGTATTTAATAAGCTTAAATAAAGAGCAATTAAATTATAATGTTACTGCTTAGCTCTTTGTGGGGGACAAAGGTACGTGTGGAACGTGAGAGTTGTGGCTCACAGAGGATTTGTGCACAAGGATATTTCAATTTTTATTTGCGCTCGTAAGTGCTGAGTGTGTATTGTACGCGTATAGTGGATGCATTCGGCGTTCACACCAGTTTATGGTAAATATTCACCAAGCCAATGTCAGACTGCGTATTTGAACAACCGAATTCCGTATTGCTTTTGAAAAATCCCAGCTCAACGCACGTTCAGTATTGCGTGTCAGACATGTCCGACGGTTGTTCGACGTTGGATTGACCAAACACAATCACTTCAGCTTCTAACCTTTGTGGTGCGTTTCGATTTCACATTTTTGATATATCTGCTATACTATTTTATGTCACATTTCAATTTAACTCTACTGCTCTCATTATTTATCGTTCTCGTATGTATCGAATACTTCACTTTTAGACAACACGTGAAAAACTCTTTACACCGTAAAGACGGTGTTTACACCAGCTGCAATTTATACTGTCGTTAATGATATCATACCTGCATAAAGGCATTTATGCTGTTATTAAAATACATTACTGAATTCCGAGGGAGTTCATTCCAATTAGTTTACAGTTCGATTTAAGGAATATAAAGCTATTAAAATCTATTAAACGAAGAGAGTTTGTGCAGCTTGCAGTATTAAATTTAAGTTATTTGTTGATACCAAGAGTCGGCAAATTTAACCAATTTAAGTGGACAAAAATTCATAAAATGTAAATTTTCGTAGATCAAAACAAACCGCAAATCTCAATTAGAAACGGAGATACAGGGAAAGAGGACAATAAAAGTGAATGAAGTATAGTACAATTTCAAGTAAAGCAAGCTAGATGATCACTCATGCATAGTAACAGTAACTGCATTGATAGTAAATTCGTGCATTGCTGTTAGTCGGACTCATAGTATGTTTTTTTTGTTTTACATTTATCTTGGACCACTAACACTGCATCATATCTGTGCTTGTTACCCCGTTTATACTATATTCATGTTGAATGAATAGAGACAGCCATATTTCTTCGTTGGTGTTTGTATTGCATAAAATTCCGCATAGAGAAAGTGTATTTTCATATATCGGGCACACGCAACTCTAGTCCTCGTAAATGAAAATTTATGGTCCGGGACAGTATAAAGGAAACCATTATTATGTACATGTGTATTGTAAATAACATATATATTCGTACAGTACTCTGCTATTTGTATATTCCTTGAATGAAGCTTTAGCGGTCTTTGTAAAACTGGATTCCTTTTGTTTAAAAATGTTTCACTTACTGCTTACTTCTATTTATGGGTTAAATTCCAGGGCAGGACCAAATGTTTGTACGATCTGCAAATATTTGTTTTCTATGTATAATAAGTATGTATTAAAAATAGTATAATATGTATTTATATCAATTGTCTAGTACCCATAACACAAGCTTACCTTAGTTTGGGACTAGATTGTGTGATGTGTTAAACATCCGAAATATTTATGTATATTGAAATATTCACCAAACACGTGATGAGAAATATAAATAGAATAAAACTGTAATTATTTAAAACATATTAACCTAATTCCATGTGGGTTTATGTATTTATTTTATAATTAGTTCATTGCTGTAACTACTTATTCTTAAAAATCCGAACTATGTGTAAAACAACAATAGTCTTGCCTTTTTATAATATAAGATTGTTATTACTTGTATCATTAGAGTTCCTATTGGCCTTGTAGCTGTTTTAAAATAAATTTGTACATTACAAATAGATTTTTAAAACGACTTATTAATATATTTTAAACATACAAGTATCGACTAAGAAAGAAGACCGAAACGAGAATACAAACCGTTACCTCTTACTGCGTAACTAGGTATTGATAAGAAAATAATTATATTAATTATTTTTTAAAGTTTTTTCTTCTCACATTTTCTTCTGAAAATTATTAACTAACGTCAAATCCTATACAATACTTTTTATGAAAGTATTTGAAGAATTCATCTGAAGAGTTATTTCAAAAGAATTCAAGTCATTTCACGGATACCCCAATCGTGAAGAAAGTGAACCAAAAAGTGAATACAAATTCTACGGTACCCTAAGAAAACATTATATGAAAGGAAGTAAAAAGATCAATCGCGACACGAGAAAGAAAATTTCATGCAACATTTTGTTCAGTTGGCTGCTTTAACGGGCGTATGATGTAAATGTAATAAAGCAAATGGTCCTTCATGGCACTCGCGTGTATGGATGCCACTCCATGCCTCGCTGTAAAATATTTTTATGCTTTATTAACTTAATGTTGCTATACGTCTTTTGCGCAAATAAATCTACCTGGCATAATATATTTTTTCCTATGGACACAATTTAACACGTTATTTGTACTGAGTTATCAGATAAGAATTCTATGAAATATTGTATCATTAAGATTATGAAACGTAAATGTCGCAAAAGGAAACAAAAATAAATAATTATGAAGCGCACGTAGGTCTTTATGAATATCGTTTCATTATTGATTACGAGCGGCAGTTGCGTTGCTCATTACCCACTACTGAGGCAAATCTTACAGTACCTCGTTTCACCTTTCAGGAATCCTTCTTAGGACATGATAGATTGTTTCATTTCCTTGCCCTATCCTTCAAATGATCTCCACCTTAGTAGAATCTATTAACAAACATCGCTGTGACGAATTGCTCGTGTTAAGATTCTTAGAGTTCCCTCCCTATTAAAGTAATTTTAATTCTCCCCCTGAAAGAACATTTGATTTGGCGTAAATCGTACGTCAAAGATTAAAAAAATGTTGAAATCCGCAAGCAAACTGTCAAGAGACGATCGACAATAATTAGTTGGAGTGTTGAGTGCCAAGGAAGCCCAAGATTGATGGCACAGACACAAAGGTCTGTCGGTGATAAATTGCCCGATATTAGGTCATGATTTGGGGCGGGTATTTGCCTATCAGCTTCACTATCGGCCTTGCATTTTTTGTTAGTAGGGTTGGCAGTTTAAAGTGAATATGAAATCGGTTTACTAAGATTTCAGATATTATGTATAAATAGTCTGTGTAATAATTTTATTTGCTAATTTTTATTTACTTATGTTAAAAACTGTTTAAGAGATTATGTAGTGCGCTACTAATTATGCTATATATCACTCCCGTACAAATGTAACTACATGTAGATATAAATCTATGTATAAAATAAGTACACAATGTTTATGCCAAAAATTTAATAACCAAATTAAGTTTTATAATAAAGAAATTTTAAATAAAATAATGCTTACAAAAACATTCCGTTTGCAACTCATGTTAGGCAATTAACCTTTCATTGCTATACACGTGTTTAACGTTTAACTGTCAGTTAAAGTTTAATTTTCAGTTGTAGTTTAAAGTTAAAACAATTAAGTGAACATTTCCTGCTACGTAGGTTTGCGCAAAACTACCTTAACTTATTTGATCCTACCTCTCTGTATGAATAAACTTAGTTCAGATATCATATTAGTTTGTGTATAAAGATACACTTCAAAAGCAAGTCAAAATGTTCAAATCTCGTACGGGCTGCAACGTCTGTTTATTAACATTCCCTTAATACATTCAAATGTCTTTGAATCTGTATGAGAATCGGTCGAACGAAGAGCAATTCAGTTCGGTCTGGTGCAAAGTAGTCCTTATCGTACTAAATTTATGGTTCGAAATCGACTATAAGTAAGATATGCTACACTTAGTTTGGTTATTATGCAAATCATGTGCTGCGGAAGTGCCCCGACGTTACCTAGTTCCCTTACTTGAGAGGTGAATTATGATAAATGTAATTCCGCAATATTCAAATTACAGCCCTGTCTGTAAACACATAATAGAATGTATTGTGATTTAAGGATTAACACCATTGAAATAATGTTACTCAAACTGAATTTAAAACAGGTGTGTAGTAAATTGAATGTATAATGATAAATAAATAAGAAATAATCAATTTGGATGAATCCTCATCGATGTTTTCTCCAACTGGTTCGTTTAAAAAATAGCAATCAGAGCTATGGCATAGAGTTATAACTTTATTTCTTTGTATTATTTCTAATATTCCTGATAAACTGCTGTAAAGTTTTAAGAAAATGGGTTAACCAGTGGAGACGTGAAAGGGCAACAAACAATATGTGTTTTGTTTCACTATTTGTGATAATGAGGTGTGTAGTAATGTTATTATGGATCGCGATCTTCGTCCCTGTCCTTCGATGCTTTTCATAAAAAGGTTTGTTTATAATACATGTATCTAGTAAGTGTATTTGTACAATATTGATATGTAATTGAATGTCTAGCTGCATTGTAATTAATAGTGATAGTCTGTTTATCTTTAATCTAGCAAAAGTAGACTAAACCTATTCCGTTAGAAACTTACTTAGGCATGTTCAGAAACCCCATTACGCTAGCACAAGGCAGTTCGTTTGCAACTACAAACACTGTCTGAAATTTTGGCAGTACCTAGTGACACAGTTTGTGTTTCATCAACATCTGAAAGGGCTTCACGGACCGACCTATTCAAGAGAGAGGATGTGCAAACAACGCTCCAGATCTCGTGTGTTTACGATCCTCTAATTTCATCCAATCACTGTCAAGATAAGGAACACATTCAAGTAACTCCAAGCTTTATTTACCATTAAATATATTGATAACATTATGGAATTACGTCAGCCTGCCTTTGTTGTTTTACAAAGCTCCTTTCATGTTTTAATACAATATGCTCGTACCTCCTGTTCTACGAATATAAAAATATCTCTGATTGCCTTTTTCATAAGAATAGCTGCCTTTTTTTTTATATATTTAAGCTGCCAAAATGACTCTGCCCTGCCTGATGGAAAGCATGAGCAGAATCCAAGAGTGGTGGTCACCATCCTCAATGCAAAAAAGAACAATGCAGCATGGTGACCCACACTATGGCGGCCTGGGGGGAAAGAGGATGGTGAGGGGGATAGGGGGCGTTGGATATGGGCCTCCGGTATCCTCACTCACTCGATGAAACACAGCGTAAGCGCTGTTTCACACCGGTTTTCTGTGAGGCCGTCGTATCACTCCGGTCGAGCCGGCCCATTCATGCCGAAGCGTGGCTCTCCCATGGTTTAAACTAAACAAACGGTTATTCTCTTGGAAGTTCATTATCTTTGGAAAACAAATTTGCTAGGTTTGCTCTATCAATCCAATTAGGCGGAATCGAGAAAAATCACAAAAATGCCGAAGCCTCATGGGACCGTAAAAGGAAGGGGATAATGAAAATCTCCAAATCAAATTCGAAGCCAAAATTGTATCGGTAAACAAGTACATATATTAATAATGACAAAGTATTAAAATACTTAAAAATATAGCATATTTAAATTAATTTAATTGTAATTGCTACAAAAACTAGAACAGTACCTGCGAGCACTGTTATAGTTTTTGTAGCAATTACGATTTACTTACAATTTACTTATGATTTAGAGAGATGTAGAAACTTTCAATATTCTTAAATTAATTTAATATGCTACATTTTTAAGTATTTTAATACGTTGTCGTTATTAATATACTTGATTTATGATATTCGAGTAAGATTATGATAATATTGGGTCATCATAACTGGAAAATTCGAAAAGATGAGCTAGTAATATACGGGTAGTGCGCATTGAGGAGTGTAAATACATATAAGTACTTACATACACAATACTGAGTTTGCTTCTCAAACATCTACTAACTGTTTAATTATTCAAGATCTGGGTGCATCATGCCTGGGAAGTGTGTTATTGTTTAATAACGCCTTTTAAATAAGAATGAAGAAGAAAAAAGAAGACCATGTATTCAGCAATGTATGCAATTTTGCACTTATTCGTTCTCCCACTCTTTATTTAGTCAGGACACATTCGTTTTAAATTTTTCGAATTACTAGTAAGAGTAACAGTCTTTTATAGAACTTTGACAGCGCCTAGTACTAGGGTTCTGCAAGTTTCGTGTCAGTCGTTCTACGTAAATAATTGAAATACAGCCGTAATATACTATACATAAAGTCGGATCTAATCTAGTTTGGAAAAAATGGTTCGTCGTCGACGTGGGCTATCCCAAAAATAGTAACTGAAATGAAATAAAGTTAGAATATAAAAAAAGTTTATTTACAGCTTTTCAAAATATCCCCCTTCGATCCCAATGCAGTTATGCATTCAGTAGAACCAGCTTTCAAAGCATTTAAAAAACGTGTCTTCTTCGGACTCGTCTGCAGTGCTAAATTTTCACCCACGAAGCACTTTTTTTACTCTACCCTGATGACGTTTTCATGGGTTACTGCAGTTGGTGGTCGGCCGGGTCTAGGGTTAGCGATTAAGTTCTCTTCACCACCTTAGAATTCATGAAACAAATAAGTGATTGTTGCTAACGCAGGAACTCCCCACAAGCAGCTTGTAAATTATCTTGAGATTCCTTGAACCCTTGTTTATAATCACAGAAAATCGTAGCATGAAAAGCTTCCCGCAAGACGTCCATGGTGTCAAACAAAAGAAGAGCGATAGAAAATATTTAATAATTAAATAAATACTACACATAGGTGGCCAGTGATTCTCACAAAGGAGGTTTGTGTTGAAATTAGCGGTCAATCCAAAATAGTTTCATGAATGAAGAGATTGTATCTATTCTGTAGCTCTCAATTTTCGGAACAGCCTAAGTAAAACATATGATTGAAAAACACGATCTCACCTTGAATTTATTACAAAGATAAAAATATTCATTAACTTGTGTTATTGCTAAAAAGAAAAATATACAATTAAGTGAAAACGTATTATTAAAATTATTAAACTATAGCAATTAGTGTGATGTTCATTATTCCAGTTCCGCTACACAAAATAATATTATTAAGTACCAAAAGTAACTTAATTAAATGAAATTTGTGACACGCATTCTAGTAAATCACATCCATAAAAAACTATTTTGTCCATAAATGAAATGACTTTCGCTCTTTCTTGACTGTCGCCCACTTACTTTCCTTAAGACAGCAATCCTTGGTCATAGAGCAAAATGAAAATTAATGGTAGTCGTGAGTATTTTTTCATGTTGCTTTGAGTATATACCATTACTACCGTTTTTGGCGCTGAACCCTCATTTATTATGTAAGTTAGTCAGTAAAATGTTGTGCACAAAAATGCAGATGGTGTGGTTAAACGAGCTTATTACTGGAGCACTACCTGTTACTACAGTTTGGAACCAAACCGTATGCCATAGTATTTGGTGGTATTGTTAATAGTTCTATTAATATTTCACAAAAATATAATTTATCTAAAATATAATTATTTTAAGTTCTCTAATTTTAGTGAAATGAACTCCAAAATGCTATTTTAGTGTGTATTCAGAAATCATCTATTTTTAGTGTGAACTTTTAGTCAATCTTTGACATTAAATTGTCGTTTGACAGAGCTAAACTAAATTTTAGTTTGGTTAAGAGAGTTTTCGAACTAGAGAATTAGCACCACTGTTATTACATGATTGATAGTTCAAAACATCTAATAAACACTCCTTAATGAACACAACTAAATTAAATAGTAAAGCTTACTAAACAAATAAAGTCTGCGTAATTAAATTAAGTAACTAAATCAAAAACATGTACCTATTTTAGTATAAAAAGAAAATGAAAGAGTTGACAAATAAACTCCTAGCGATCAAAATACAGTTTGTCTAATAATATGTAATTGATACTTTAACTTTATACAATATTTGTTTGTATATATATATGGATGTATTTAGTTTTATTTGAAGTATTTCTATTATCCATACAGCTGCCACTTCGTTGATATAAATGCTTGAAATTAATTTGTTTCTTACGCTTTTCTGCCCTAAAAACTGCACCGAGCGGGACAAAAATATACAGGGAATTATACCATAAGGAATAATATTTCATATGATGAAGAATAACCTCGTGTGTTTAACAATGGAGATTTGTGGGCTCAAATTTCTTGCGAGACCATCTCTCATTATTTCGGCAATATGCTGCAATGTATTATCGCGATCTCCTTACTAATTTAAAATTTTTAAATCATTATATTAAATTACAACCCAAAAAAATTGTTCTAAGACCTAGTTGATGTGACTTCTGAGTTACAGGCGTTCATGGGAGGTAGCAGGCACTTTCCATCAGATGACTAGACAGTTCGTATGCCCGTTCTTTCAGGATAAAAATTAAAAAGGGCACTTTTATAACAAGCGGAGAATTTTACACTACGGCACCGTTAAGTGACTTCTCACTTTTAGAACTACAACAAACCGATTCCCATTTCAGACTTGCGATAAGTTTTACCTTAGTTTCTTCGATCTATCCAGTTTTTTTATCCCAGTGACCCTAATTCTATTATCTTATATGAGAATGTTTACATTTCCAAAAATGATAGGGACCTGGAAAACACAAAAGACACCAGCTTAAATAATTTATATTGTTACTAATTGCAATGACCCAAAAGACACAAAATTGTATTTGTCAAATTCCTGTGGATTATCCGATTTATTATTCTGGAATATCAAAAACCTACGTGATTCGTAAAACTACTCTAGTGTGACCCAGCAGAGATATGTTTTTTTTCATTCCAATACGTCAGCTACATGTTGGTTCAATTTTGAATTTACTTACTAACTAATTAATTTTGGTATTATAAGACTATCATTTTGTAGAATCTATATAAGTTTAGTGTAGCTTTTCTCATTTCTCTATTAAACACAGCAACATTTTTCATCTTATGTCAATAATATCCGTCGGTATTGGCTATAAAAAGCAAATAGATTTCGAGATAAATTAACCTATAAAAAGTTGCACAATTCACAAATAAATTGAACTATGAATTATATGGCAAAATAGTTCCTATATATATTTTCTTTACTAAACTGACTTTTATATACATTGAGAAAATGTCGTTTGGGCTCATTTTGTTTGTGATAGATTTTAGACTTGTTTCGTATAATATTTGACGAATAAAATAATATAATACGTATTAAGTTTTCTAACCTTTTATAGAGGTTGTTATTTATTGTTCTTTTATGTTTGCTTTCGGGAAAATATTCTTTGTTTTTCTTACACGCGCACTCGTTTTTGTAGAAAATACTGCGGATAAAAGTTATGTAGGAATATTGTCCTGAGATTTATTTTGATTTATTCTACTTCAGCTTGTAAGTCGGTTTTGTGAGGCATATGTATGCTTAGTTAGAGACCTTTGGATAGCTAAAACATCTAACGGCAAGATTACGTAGCCATAACGTTGTCTTGCTAGTCCCCAACCCGCACTGGGCCAGCGTAGGGATGGCCTTAACCCTCAACTGAGAAGAGACCCGAGCCCACCAGTGAGACATTATGGGTGTTGATGATGGTGTTTGCTAGAAATAATTATGTAAGTAATACATTTGTTTTATTCTGTCACGCTTTCATGCTTTGACTACTAAACTGATCACTTTTAAAATATGCATGGGTATGGAAAACACGCGAAGCGAGCAAAGCCTTATGCAAAAAACCTAGTTTTACAGTAATAGGGAGTGAGTGAAAATTACACTTATGGTAGTTACTCATGTACATGATATATCATGTAATTTTAACTCAATGCATTTCACACTTGAAAAACAAATAAAGAATATACTATTAAACAATAAATATATTTGTAGAACAAATTATATTATGGCACATTATTATGACTACCGAAATATTATTGACATAACATTTTTTGTTTAATTCTAACAACCCAAGGAACTTCCTTGTACCGTTCAACATAAATTCAGAAAGATAAACAATACTTGGCCGAATAGCAGAGGTAGCAATTTATCAGAAAGTGTCTTCCTAAGAAAGTAAATCCTAGCAATCACTCTTCGCAATTATCTGCGATTTTTTTGGAGGAGACTAATTAGTTGAATGGACTGAGCCGTTCAACGTAATTAACTTTAATGATAAATGATGGGACGACGTGGACTAGCTACAAGGCTTTAAGCCGATGAACTAAGAATTGAGACTTCTCTAAATCTGTCTCAATTAATTAGTTTTGGCGACGTTGGCATATTTGTTTCGTAATTTAGTTGTTATTGTTGCACGACAAAACGAAGAATGAGTAGTCGTGTTACATAAATAGCGATGTAGAATACAATTATTTAACAAAGTATTTATATAAAGAAGTTTCTTACATGGACGAATACAGTTCAGTTTTAAAGCATATTCTAAAGTGTATTTATTTATTTTATTTAATGAGCTGCTCACGGAACTTTCTGTTTGCCCAACACGTACAGCGAGCCAGTACAATAATAAATGATGTTAAAAACAGGACAATTAATGTCTATAACAAACTAATATTACCTACCACTAAGGAAAAATATATAAAATTTAAAAATGTACTTAAATTGGTATGGAATAAGTTAATATACGGGTATTGAGCAATCAGAGAGTTGAGTAAACTAACTGCCTGGCTCGTGAGAGCGTATTGTGCCGTACACGTTCGCACTTGCGGCGCAGTGAGGAGATGGCAAGATCGTAGCCGTGTATACGGGTTTGGTATCCACCGCATGCAACGAGACAACGTATTTAAATTTTCTATTTTATTATTTAATAACAAATAATAGTGTGTAGTAGTAGTATAATGCAGTAACTATAAGAAACCAAGCTTATTTGTATTTACTAAAAAGGACAACACTGATGATGCACCTTCCGCATCAGTGGACATATGTTGCTGATTTGATGATGATGTTTATTCAAAGTTTTTCTTTTGAAAAAATGCTATCGGATCTAATTTAAGCCCATTTTCAAGGACTGTATGATGTCAGGCTTCACACTGGATTAGCAATGTTACCGCCAATTCCTTTGTCTTCAGGAGAATGTGAATATAAACAGTTGAATTATAGTTGCTTTGTTTACGGTATTGTTAATCTCCGGTTATTTGATGTGAATACACACATGATTAAAATAAAGGTAAGCAAAGTAGAATATTGAAAACATCTATAAATAAAAGTCTCGCAATTGTCTATAATATATGCGTATATTATTGTACAATTATGTATACCAAATAAATAATAATAAATAATAAATTCTTATATAATTAACAAACGTACTTCACCCCTCTTATGAAGATATGTAATGTTAACAGTCAGAAACTTTAAATGAACTTATCGTATTTTGTTTTCTTATATCATTTTTTTCTATGGTTATCTAAATGTAGTTTGTCGCATTAAGATATCCACTGTCCTGAATGTTACAAACACTGTACATTTGTACTTAAAAAGTACACTACATAAGTTTTTATTTACAAGTAAAAGTACTGTAGTGTAGGTACTTTATGTTTTCTTTGATGTTGTGTACACGATGTTACATGTTTAAAAGATTATTTTCGTCGAATAGAAAATATAAAAGTAGGCACCGTTGTATACTTTACTTATTAATTACCTATACGTATCAATTACTTATGCTTTTTCAATCCACTTTGAAGAAAAAGCTTAACTCTTTAAGTAAAATATTCTTTGGTTATCTTTTAACTTAAAGTACAGCAAAAGTCCCTCAGCGAACTCAATGATATTCAATATTTTTTCGCATTTTCATCTTACTTGTTCCTAATTTTGTTTATTTTTATATTGAATATTATTTTTATTTGAATGGCAAAGACTGCTTGATACTTAATTAGAAAATATTTTATAGATAATGAACGAAGAAGAAAGAAAAGAAAAATGACAGAATTTTATTTTGAATAAAAATGTGATATAGAGCGCACTCAATTCATTTTCTTGTTGTTACATTATTTATGTCAAAAGGAAATAAAATTTGGCAAACAAAGACTTGTTTCGGTGGTATGTGCAACTTTAACGGTCAGAGGAGGAACTTTAATGGAAATATTTGGGTACAATATTTTGGATTGCTTCGATTGTATCCATCGAAAATACGTTGTGTTAAAAATCTAACCTTGTGTGCATATTCTAGAACTTATAGTCCAATCAAAAGATTAGCAGTATCGGTTGCAACTCAAGTACACATTCACATATACATTGTCATCTTTCTGCTCTATTATCTGAAGTAAAAAATAATAATAAAAAAATAGTAGTTTTCATCGCAATATAGGTATATTAACACGAACTAAAGAAAGTCACCCAAGTTTTGTATTAGTATGTAAATTCTTAATCGATATAAATAGAACATTCGAAAATCTTATCACTTCATTTTCAATACGTCGTTCGTTGGGTCCATTCGGCGTAACCACTTATGCTGAAGTGTCAGTAGATAATGCGGGTACACTTCTGTTTGTGACACGTCACTTGGCAGTTAAGCCGTTGCTTAATCGAGAACCGATTATTGACGATAACTTGATTTGTTCTCGTCTATTTAACCCGTTTTAACTATAAACCTCAACGCTAAGGCAGTTGTTTTTACTTAAACTGTTTAAAGGCTGCGTGTTTGGCCTAGTGGTTTAAGCTGTTGCCACGCCGCTTTCTACTTCGCCAAGTGTTGTGGATTCAAATCTTACGTGGGACAACACTTTGTGTGATCCATAGATTGTTGTTCAGATTCTGGGTGTTCTTTGTGTCCGTTATATACATGTTTGTAAAGTCCTTCGCGACACAGAATTTATTCCTAGTGCGGAAGTACACGCTTTTAATAGCTTCGCCTGATTGTTTGTAGGTATGTATTTGTTTGTTACCGACTCTTTTGGACTTGATTTTGACTCACTTCAAATGGTCAAATATTATTGAATCTTTTGAGACTTTTCCAGGACCGATGACAATAAAATAATTTGATAAAAAAAAAAATAATAAACTAAAAAGGGCAAACCTTTTTGAATAAACTAAGCTGAAAAGTAGAAAAAAAAATAAAGTAAAAAGGCGTTGGGTGTTTCCTGAAAATATTACAATAATGTCAGTTTACGTTTTTTCCATTAAAATTATTTTCTACTTTTTTGTCAGGTTTATTTATAAAATCGTGTTTCTTTAGTTTTTTTATATTATTAATTTAAAAGAAGATAAAATAAGAAAAGAAAATAGTTTATCAGTTATTAAATAAAACAAGACTATAAATATATACCATTTCAAAACACATGATGCTAAGATTGTAGACTAAAAAATGCTCAGAAATCATCCAAACAAGTTTGAAAGTAAATCTGTATATCTATCCGTTACGTTGTCATGATTATATAGCTCCACCGATTTCAATGAAGAAGAAGGCTACTCTTTCCCAACGTATAAACCGCATTAAAATGAAATTAGTAAAATGAAAGTTAGTATTTAAAGATTAATTCTTTAAATCGTAATTATAGTAAGACACAGCACGATAAAGTATTCCGACTAGTGCCAAAAAATGAGTGTCATTCAACAGGTGTTAAAAATATTGTCATATTTTTTGGTTGACGTTGTAATGTTTCAAAACTTAAAAGTGCGGTATTTTGACGAGACATACCTACTCAAAAAAAATTGAAACATTAAATTTATATTAAATAGTTACTATCGAGAACTAAACTATCGAAAATATTTGACGATGTTCTTTGAACATTAAGGGAATATTTGTTTTCTTTTGTATATCAATTACTCGTTTGGATTGGTTATAAAATTCAATTATTTGACGTTACGTTATATAGAATATAGGACTTCAGTAAGATCAGGCAACCCTGAATAAAATAGTCAAGAGCAAGTGACAATCGAAGACTCAAATGATGCACTGCAAATGCCAATGTTGCATTTGTCCTAAATCACATTGTCATCTAGTTTTTTTAATTTATCACATCTAAAATACAACTTCCGTATCAGGAATAATTTTTGTATTTCGAGGGACTTAATAAATATACACGAAACGGACACTAAGAAGAGGCGCTCATAGCCCAGTTGCACTCGGTGATTAGAAATAATCATCGAGGGTAAGCAACGATGGCGCGGTCAGTACCTGG
Organism: Hyphantria cunea; assembly: GCA_003709505.1. NCBI lineage: Eukaryota > Metazoa > Arthropoda > Insecta > Lepidoptera > Erebidae > Hyphantria > Hyphantria cunea. The sequence goes on along the minus strand of PKRV01002163.1, from coordinate 1,057,054 downwards.
ATGGGTGACCGCTGGTGGCATGTTACCATGAGCGTCTCCGTGATTCGGAGGTAACGTTAAGCAGTCGGTCCCGGTTCTTATCATACGATAACAGTCGTGAAGCTTAGTTGAAGGCCTTCGGGCGGCTTAAAAACACCCAACGGCAAGATTTACGTAGCCACAACGTATTCTTGCCAGTCCCCAACCCGCACTTGGCCAGCGTGGGGACATATGGCCTTAACCCTCTCCTGAGAGGAGACCCGAGCCCAGCAGTGGGACATTATGGGTTGTTGTTTGTTTGTTTTTTTGTTTGGAAACTAAGAATACCCAGACTCAAAACAATAATTTGTGGATCCTCCAACACTCAGTATAGTAGAAAAGAGTATGGCGACCGTTTTACAGCCCCCAGTCTAGTTCATTGTGTATTATTCAAATTAATCGATACCATTTATATCATCTTCTTAGTCTTTATTATTCCCAAGATTTGGGAATAATAAAGACTAGGAAGTCCGCTACTAGTCCAACCGGTTTCACCTAAATATCAGTTTTTACACGGAGCGACTGGCATCGGATCTACGCAACCCTGAGGGTGAACTGAATTCGAAGGTTGAATTAGTTGTCAGTATAGTTGAGGGCACTAACTTCCCAATAACGATTGCCATAGATGTTCATGACAATCGGGACCGACGGGTTAACGTGCTGTCCGAGGCAATGGCGGGAAACACCGCCATACTCGATACCATTCATATAATAATTAAAAATATAACATTTAACAAAGTAAAAGTGCTTTTATTTTATAAGCATCTACGGTTGCACGATAAAGCTTGATAATCTTGACCTTAAGACTTGTCTGACAAACATCGTTTTGATTAAGTTAAAGAGCAGAAGTGGAAACTTTGGGAAGATAATGTTTTCTTTGTGCCTGTTGCATGGTTATTTGTGGAATTCCCCACACCAGAGGATCCGCTAATAATAGGTTAGATGTCTTTAAAAGATATAAAACTTGAAGTAAGAAATAATGTCACTACATTTGAATATTTTTTTTAAAATAACGTATATTATGTGACGGATACGCAAATCTGAATGTGGGTATGTGTGAGCTGTTTGTGACACGCGCTCGGCGCTAATGCGGTTATCTGATCGCGATGGCAGCTGTTTACGAATGCGAACTCTGTGGTGCCATCCCAGTGTTCTATGTTGCTCCAAATATTGAAGTAAATGTAATAAAGATGGATGACTGCTATTTGCATTGAAATACTATTTCTTCTGTGAAGTATATTTTTTCGGTAATCTTTTCATTAATTCTTATCTAGCATTTATTCAGTTAAACGCTTTAACGCCACGTATATTTGCAGTTTAGTTGAATTAAGAAAAAACTTGTGTAAAAATTAAAATATAATAAAAACTGCGCTTTAACAAAAATAAACACCAACTAGACACCATTTTTTTGTAAATATTTAAAATAATTTAAGATTTCATGGTTTTTCCTCTCATTTAATTTATCTAATTTGTTAGAGAGATTTCATTCTTATACTTCTTATTCTTGTCTTGACCATAACGATCGATGCAGTATAAGTACAGGGTGTAATTTTTACAGATTTTAGTAGGTTCGATTCCCGGGTGTGGCAAGTGAACTATAAAAATCTATGAATGCAGTTTACTTTCTTTTAAAAAATAAAGGAATATTGTTCTTTGAGTACAATTTTTTGAAAAAACAAAATTCCATTCTGTATATTACGTATAAGATAATATTAGCTTAATATATATGGGTCTCCGGTATCCTCACTTACTCGGTTTTCTCTGAGGCCGTGGTATCACTCTGGTCGAGTCGGCCCATTGTTTATTACCAAAGAAACATTGCACTTTCCGATGAAAAAGACGTGACATTATATTGCCCTTTAAAATCTATAATATATTCTCGTGTTACGTTTTCGGTCACAATTAACTCCGAAGCTATATGTGTAAGTCGCCATAACCACATAACTGATTTTCACGGATTTTTAAAATGTGTATTTTGCTGACGTGACTAGGATAGTATATTCAACATCACGCTTAGACTAATAGTATTTAATTAATTTTTAATTTTTACATATTATTTACATTTTTAAGTAAACATATTAAAATAAAATACATTTAAAATATAAAAAATAGATGACCACCGACTTCGAATACTGGCACCAAGAAACCGGTGGTTAGAGTTCCAAAGACAGGAACCTTCTCAAAATACGAGCCGTGTCAAGAAGGACTGCCTTCTGCGTCAGACCCTTGATCCAACCGTCTAAAATGAGCCTCTTGAGGTGTTGGTCGAGGCTTTTGGCAATCGATCCGTAAGCAGATATGATTGTCGGAACAATGATCATCGAATCTACACTGCACATATCGACAATCTCGTGAGATAAATCCAAATATTTCAATTTTTTATTATTATTATTATTATTCTTTTGATGAAAAGGCAACCAGCTAATCAGCTATTTCTGTCAAAGTCTATTTCTTCAATTCTTTAGTCTTGAAGACTTAAGAATTAAAGAAGTCTTGATGAAAATAATGATATAAAAAATTAAAAAATGTGGATGAGATGAAAATGAATGTCGTTTTTCGAAAACCAAATCACAATCCCCCATAAATAATTTTATCAACTACGAATTAAAATGCGTTTTATTTACAAAAGAAGCGTCTGAGTGTGTTAAAAAATCCTAAGCATTTCAACAATCGAGTCCTTTCATATCAATATGAATTAATAAATTAAATCGTCAACACTGAAAAAGGATTTCTGATGCATTAAGCCCCTCGTGGATGCATATTCATGCAGTTTCGCAGCAATCAATAATAATGAGGGTTAATAAAAAGCCTGATTGGATAGGAGCCGCTTGCAGCCAGACAATCGGATTAAAACACGACAATTTGTACTTATAAACATTGACATTGTTATACTTCAATGTGTTAATAACAAACAGTTAAGGGATTAATTGGCGTTTCCTATTGAAACTGGATCCGCATTGTTTAGGCTTGGGGCGCTTTTCAATTAGATTCCCATCGAAGGATTTTTTTACCTGGTACTCTCTTAATATAAAACGTTATACCTATGGCTGTGGAAGCATTAATTTAATGAAATATCATTAAGGGAATGTGATAACTTTTATATCATTCCCGACAGATATGATTTTCACAATTCTCATTAAGATAAAATCTTTTCACAGCAGTACAACACGTTATTGGTTGTCTACGTTTAGGTAGTAGTAATAATAGCATTAAAAAAAATAAACCTCTATATATTGGTTTCATTCGAACCATTCGAATTTTTCTTATAAAAGTGTTCACGTTGGGGTTGCAATGAGAGTAAAAAATGATTTTGCTATTAAAACCGCATTGCTCGTTCATCAGAGCGATTCCTGCGGTACAATGGTGGAGGTATTGCTGATGTTCTTTTTATTTTAGCACTAAGAGCACAATACATTCGTTACAAGCGCTTCGTATTCGCCCTTAAGCACCCCACGTTCAATCCGCTTGATTGAGTGCCTCAGCGCAACCAGCCGAGACCAGATTCAGTTATACGTTATTAGAAACAATTTCGAATAGCCTTTTTGTATTTATTTAGTTCCAACGCAAACCATTGAGCTTTTAAAACTCCCTAGATAATAAGAATCAACTTGAACTGAACGCACACGTACAGCAAGTATGTTGACTCCAGAATTGATAGAAATTTGAACGAATAGTTTTTATAACAGAGCAAAATACGGCCAATAAAGCCATATAATTTTTTATTCATAGTCGATTAAATCCGTCTATTAAACCAAATTTCAGTGATCTATACAGCGAAACGTGTATGTCAAAGCTTTTCAATAAAATTGTTCAGGTTTAAAAAAGATAGGAAAAAATGGTTAGAATTACTTTTTCAATTGAATTTCAACGGTGAAACTTTTGTAAAAGTGATTGAACCGTTTGAATGGCATCTTTTTATACGACCGCGAATCGAATTGCGAGAATTGCACATTACCCGAGCTAAAGGCGATACGTAAGCGCTTTCCACAAACGATAAAGGTTTAACAAAACTCGTTCGCGTTTCGTTTTTAAAATAGGAAGCCGATACACTGTTGCAGAAGATTGATGGAGCTATCTGAAACTAGATCGGGGACTCTATGGTGCCGACCGACTATTCCAATGCAATGTTGCAGGAAACTCAGGCACAGATGCTATTTAAAATCAAATACGTGTTCAATGCACACAGTCGTGCACGTGCCCAGGTAAATATTAAACTATAAATTTTAGTCTATATAGCTGTGCTTATATTACAGGTAACTCATTCAACTAAAACGAATATAATTCTGAACCAATTTTATAACTCCCCAGTCAATTATCTTTACCAACTGCCTCATTGATCTAGCGGTTAACGTATACGAGTGCCGAATAAAAGCTTTTGGGTTAAATTCCCGGGTCGGGACGAAAGTTTTGTCGGGTTTTTCTTACGAGAAATTCTTATTAACAACCCGGAGTGTGGAAATTTGGCGGTTTTTCTCGCCCTTACCTCGGATAGCACATTAAGTTATCGCCTCTGGTTATCATGAACACCTATGGCAGTCGTTATTGGGATGTCAGTGCCCTCAAAAATACTAACAACCAGTGCAACTTTCAAATTTAGTTTGCCGTCAGGGTTGCGAAGGTCCGATGCCTATCGCCCCGTGGTAAAACTAATATTCAGGTAAAACCTTGGTCGCGATTTATTTAGCAATACGATGTATAAACTCCAAGAATCGTTCACTCCCACCATTATTACTCTGGCAGTAGTGGACTCTTTGTCGGAGTGATTATACCATTTCAGCTCATTTGTTCGAAGTTTATCCTGTGAAGAAAATTCAAACAACGCTTAGTGTAGAACTAATTACCTTGTAATTCATTATAATAGATATGGTAATGCACCATTTAAGAGTAAGCAATTTAGTTCGAGTGTAAAAACTTATATAAACTTCGATATTTAAAGTAAACCGAAAAATAAATTATTGTGGCCTGAAAAGCTCAAACTTATGAATACTTAAAATGATAAATTACAACATGCAGCGGGCGTTACCGATGAGAACGTACCAGGCGTTTATAGCTGACAAGGGGATATAAATGAAGTCGTTAGTGCTTGGCTTACGTCTAATGTATTGTAGCATAACTCAGAGCGTCTTCTGCAACGAAACAAGAATAAGATCAAACTGCACTCAACAGGTTAATTTAGCGTTTGGCATATTCGCAACACTTATCATATGATCACATTCCTTTTCATATACCTTGAATAATCTACTTTTTTTAAGCGTATAATACGTTTACAGCAACAAAGTGTACATAAAGCTGTACCTTTGCAATTTCACTATTCTACTCTGATCCACCAAACTTCGTATTAACGGTCAGAGAAATCTAACTACGGAAAAAATGCACTGTTTACACGAAACCTATAGAGGTTTCTTGCATACATAACTTATTAAGATAAAGCTAGTGAAGCTAGAGTTCAGGTAAAATTTGACAAGATTTAATTGCCACAGTATTTTACAAGACTATTTGTGTCAAACGACTATTTAATAGTCAAAATACGCTGCTTTTATCTTGACTAAGTATTTTAAAAGATTTGGAACAAAAGTTACAAATATTTATCGATTCACCTAGGTTTGATTGATTAAAAAATTCACACATATATGCTTAATACGGCCATAAATACTGTCACAATTAAAATAAACAAATATAACTTTTATACTTCGAATCTATCATTTTTATACGAGTGTTCATTGTGTTTTATTAGTTTTGCGCTAATATGTTGTAAAATATTTTATGATATTAAAATGGAGTGGGGTGATAAAGAGAATTGTATCGCTGTGATTGTATTACACAAAATAAGTATTAGTCAAATGCTTGTGAACTGGACTACCGATAGGTACCGTAAACCTCCTTTGTTTGTGACAGTAAAAGATCTGGCCGTCCACGAATTGTTCATACGAAAAAGTCGATCAAAGCAGTAAGGGAAAGAATTCGAAGGAATCCTTTCCGAAAGGAAAAAAGATTTTATCTCGGGAAATAAAGATGGCACCTATAAATATGTCGCGTATTTTAAAAGATGACTTCGGACTATAGCTTATAAAATGTACATATATACCACTTAGATCATTGCAGTTTCACTTATTGAAAATCGTGTTTTACAAATACTTCAACTATCAAACACGCAGCAGCCCGTGACAGTTCTAAGAAATGAGGTCGACATTTAATAAGTAATATTGTTTTAAAGGTGACTTATAAACTAAATATGGTTAGCAACTTTAATTTAAATTTAGATTTGTAAACGATTGAAGATAATTGGGCAGTTGTCAGCCAAATTGGATTAATAATGTTTCAGGTATTCGATAACTAGTACTGCTTAGCGTAAATTGACATGAGCGTAAACTATTTTTCTAACGATGAAAGAGTTTTACTATTTTTTCTTTGTGATGACTTCTAATTTTGTCTTAAAAATTAACTTTATTACTTTTTATAATGCGGTGAAGAATATAAGGGACGCTACTGTCATTTCTTAACTGACAATTTAATAAAGAATATGATGGTAAAATCAAAACAACTACTTAAGCAGTACATAAAGAGAGATCACAGAAAAATGTTGTTAACGGGTGAGAAAATTTTTATAAACAAAATTAATCTATTTTGCTGAAATCTCTAACGAAGCTTCCTAACTAGTCAACAGAGTACAACGTGTGTATTATCCGACTTTAGTGACGGTTCGGTGAGGTGTTATCTATGTAAGAGTGACTGAGACATATTTTTGTGAAAAAGGTATCAAAACATCGGCTCAAGTGTATCAAAATACCATTCTTGAGAAGTTAGTTAAGCCCTTTAACAACACCATGTACAATGACCAAGAATGGTCCTTTCAACAAGACTCAGCGCCGGGTCGTAAAGCTCGATCCAACCAATCTTGGTTAGAAACGAACGTTCTGGACTACATCAGAGTTGAATACTGGCCGTAATCAAGTCCTGATCTTAATCCACTGTATAATGATTAGTGGTAGATTTTAGAGAGTAAGGCTTGCTCTTAACGCCATGATAATTTGGACCTCCTGAAACAATCCATACGATTGGCAGTGAATTATTGGCCTGAACGTTTAAAGGACTGTATTGCAGCCAATAGAGAATCAGCTACTTCGAATAAGCTTTATATATTTTTAATGGTTTTATATTAAAGTATTAAACTAACAAACTTAATAGTGATAAATGTTACGTACAATAAAAACATGTTGTTTTTCTTTGAACAATATTTTTGGCAAGACTAAGTATGATATAACTATATCTGTGTAAAAGACGTTTACCTACGACGTGGGTATTCTTTAATATTTACATTATTATTAGATGGACCAATCGGAGCATGACTGTTTTAAATGTTATACAGGCCAGATATTTATTCTACAAACTATTTAGAAACAGAATCCTTATATTTTCATGGTTCAAGGCAATTTAAAAGATATCTATTACCTCTGATGAGTTGCCACGTCGATGAGTTGACTTGCTTTTTTTATAATTGAGAAGACTTAAATTGGCACTGTATCCAAACGTGTCCCTGTATCCATACTAATGTGAAAAATTCATAAGCGGCTCTGTCTGTCTGTCTCACTTTCACGATGAAACCGCTGAATCGATTTGATGAAATTTCCAATGAAGATCCTTTGAGTTTATCAAGGTATATAATGGTTACCACAGTTAGAGGCAATATATCACGTTTTAATATTGGTAGTGGGTAAAATTAAAAGAAAATATACCTAAAGCAACTTAATATTTAAATTGAATCTCTTTATCTTCCTAGCCTTTTTTTACCTCCAGATTATTTATGGTCGGCTAATCAATCCAGTTTTAAAGGAATATCAGTTTTTCCGCGGGATGACTAGTATCGGACCCCCGCGATCCTGATGATAAACTGAATTTGATTATCGAATTAGTGATCCGTACAATCGTAATTGTATTGTGTTATGTTATATTGCTCACAGTTTTTAACGTATCAGTCTATTTGTTTTAATTGGAGTAGAATAGTTAAATCAACATTATAAAAAGTAACAAAGTTAATTTTTAAGACAAAATTAAAAGTCATCACAAAGAAAAATTTGTGAACCATTAAAATAACTCTTTCATCGTTACAAACCTATTTTACGGTCATATCAATTTACGCTAAGCAGTGCCTGTTACCGAATACCTGAAACACAATTAATCCAATTTGGCTGGCAACTGCCCAATTATCTTCAATCGTTTACAAATCTAAACCAATTAAAGTTGCTAATCGTATTTTGTTTATAGGTCACCTCTAAAACAACATTTCTTATTAAATGACGACCTCAGAGGATTTTTCTTAAAACATTCGACTCTACTACTGGCTGCTGCGTGTTTGATGTGCTGCGTGTTTGATGTCCGCGTAATTTAGGTATTTGTAAAACATGATTTTCAATAAGGTAAATCGCAATGATCTAAGTGATATATATAGTGCCTCTGTGGCGTAGTGGTAGCGAATGTGACTGCTGTGCAAGAGGTTTCGGGTTGGATTCCTGAGTCGGAGCAAATGTTTGTATGATCTGCAAATATTTGTTTCGGAGTTTGGGTGTTTTCTTGATTCAGATAACATCAAGTTTTACAAAAAAAAGTATATAAGTATTTATATCAGTTGTCTAGTACCCATAGTACAAGCTATGCTTAGTTTGGGACTAGATGGCATTGTCTGGTAAAATGTCGGAACATATTTATTTATTTATTTATTTATATTTATATATAAAATATGTGTTTTACGAGTATTAAAAATAATATTTCTTAAAATGTCAGCGAATACTGTACTGATGAAATATGTAAAAGAATCCGGTAGGAAATTATGAAAAGTTTTTTAAATATCTAATCTATTATTTTTTAGACAAACATTCTTATGACTAGATTAAACCACTTTGAAATATTTTTTTCCTCTATGTAAGAAACTAATTTGAAGTTTTTTTTATGGTATAAGGGGCAAACGAGCAGACGTATCGCCTGATGGTAAGCGATTGCCGTCGCCCATGGACACCCGTAACACCAGAGGTGTCATAAGTGCGTTGCCGGCCTTTGGGGAATGGGGAGGGGGAGGGGATGGGGAGAGTGATAGGGGGGGTTGAATGGGGTATGAGCCTCCGGTATCCTCACTCACTCGATGAAACACAGCATAAGCGCTGTTTCACACCGGTTTTCTGTGAGGCCGTAGTTTCACTACGGTCGAGCCGGCCCATTCATGCCGAAGCGTGGCTCTCCCAATTAATTATATTAAATAATAATTAATTAAAAAGTTCAATATACATAAAAAGCCAGAAGCAATTTAATGTATTTAACTAGTTGAATTTATTTTATTGTGTTTATGTGAAAACAAAAATTAAATGTTTTTAAGATAGAACGCAGCCCAATGTAATGACAATATCATAAGCATTTAAAAGTAAAAAAAAATAAACAACATTTTTATTGTATAAAGATATTTTATAATTAAAATTAAAAACGAAGAGACGTGCTCGCTTTGAATCACTCTGAAGTTGACTGGCTTATATTGCCTACGGCATTTAGTCCAACTTGAGGAACCCACTTCTGAGAAGTGTAGAGGTAAATTAACGTTTTGGTGATGAAGTTATCCTATGAATTTATCAGCCCAGAAGAAGGCCAAATAGTTTTAAATTTTGCAGTGCATCTTTTATCCTGCACAGATTCCTGCCTTAGTCGGCTCTTATGATACCCATGGGATGAAAAATATGCTAACAATCCGTATTCTTAATCCATCATCACAAACGTAGTAAACTAAACTTATAATAATAATAAGATTACATTATGTTTGTCATATTAGTTTTGTCCTTGTTTAATTCAATATTAATTTACAGACCATCTGTCCAACTTCGGTCATTTGTAGTACGCGTAGTTTTAGTAATCCTACCAAGTGGTTATCTGTGGTCACATAGCCTGCGGAACACTTGGATCGAGTTAGGGACTCACCCGAAAATAATTAAATTCATCCCGGACAGCTGCGAGGTCACTGTGGTGTTAATGTCTGGGATTCGTGTACACTGTGTATCTATTTAGGATAGAATAATTTAAAAAGTGACGTGGCAAAACATTGTTTAAATCCGATATAACTGACTTTACAGTAACATCAAGTTTTTTAGTACTTTTATAATGAAAACATATACTCGTACGTTTTTCCATCAGATCTTCTTTGGTTGTTTTTTTATGGCAACTACTAAATTTAACAAGATTTAAATTTAGGAGTGGAAAACGGGGTTAACAATGTTGAAATGAAAATATTTGCTTGTGTTACTTGATGTCTTGTTACGTTTGTTACGTAAAAATCGGTCAAATGAGAGCAGGAAAGGTTCCGTACTATTATCTGTACATCTCAAGCGTGTATGTATTGCCGTGGTCAATATCGAGCAATTACGAGCAAAAAAATCACGTTTGTTCTGTGGGAGCACCCTTAAATATTTATGTTTGCTTTGTTTTTTAGTATTTGTTGTTAAAACGGCAACAAAAATTCAACATCTCTGAAATTTTCAACCGGTAACTATCACGGTTCATGAGATACAGTCTGGTGATAAACAGATAGTTGGACAGCGAAGTCTTAATAATATGGTCCTCTTTTATTTCTTATTTTTAGCTTCGGATTATTTAGTTTAATATAGAGGTTTCAAAATGGCATCATAGTTAGAAAATAATATAGGCTAACAAGTAAATCTGTTTATTGCTGTGATCCTGTTCTAGATTAGTATAGATGAGTATCGATAGGAAATAGAATCAACTATGCCGGAGCTGCACCGACGGATCTATGACCGTCAAAGATGAATAAAATAAATAAATAAAGATAATAATACAAACGTTTGAAATATCTTCATTAGCCAGCAGTCGATCAGACATTGCGTCATAACTTATGGATCAATGAAACTTCGCATACGTAGGTAATTAATTTGCTAATTGTATTATCAAGTCATGACTAAATCAATGTTAGTTCTTATAAGGTTAGTATTAATATGTAATACTAGTTTATGCCCGCGGCTCCACTCCCGTATGTGTCGATCATCGTGGCAAATAGTAGCCTATGTGTTATTCTGATGTATCAGCTATATTACCGTAGAGTTTCATCCAAATTCGTTTAGTAGTTTTTACGTGAAAGAGTTACATACGAGACGTATGGCCTTAACCCTCTCCTGAGAGGAGACCCGAGCCCAGCAGTGGGACATTATGGGTTGTTGTTTTTGTTTTTTTGTTTTTACGTGAAAGAGTAACAAACATCCATCCATACAAACTTTTGTGTTTATAATATTAGTAGGATGTAAATATCTTTATTATATATAAAGCAAAACCACTTAATTAAATACCAAAATATCAAACAAAAAATTCTCCTACCATAATTATTTTTACGGGCATTAACACGATCACAGGCTGGGACGGCCTGTCTGTGACCACGGTCAGGCAAATCAAAGGTATACCTTTAAAGAAATGATTACGTTAATTCCCGTAAAAATTATGAAACGCGAAAGTTTAAAAGTTAGTATATTTGCCCACTGATTTCCGAAAAAAAGATTTGTAACTGGAAATACAGTACTTACATTACATACACAAACAATTTCTATTAATATTTCGATTGTAGCGTTATTTGCCTTAATTTCTAAACGTTTTGTCTAAATATGCATATGAAAAGTATTTCTCTTGATTTGTTACAGTTTTTTGACCTTGTATCGCATTCTTTCCCTACTCATATGCCCATTTAAATTATTGTTGTTATCACGTGTCACTACGTCAACTTTTCGACATTTGCTTCGAATAAGAACAAGTTCTTAATTTCGGCCTGTGCATTTTTGGTTCGTAATTGTTAAGAGAAATAGAAAAATTAAAAAAATAAAATGAAATATGATGCAAGTACCGTAAATATATGGTGCTAATACTGTATAAATAATACCGTACCGTATACCGTATAAGGCGCTCATAGCCCAGTTGTCGGTGATTAGAAACAATCAGCGAGGGCAAGCAACGACGGCGCGGTTAGTACCTGGATGGGTAACCGCTGGTGGCATGTTACCATGAGCGTCTCCGTGATTCGGAGGTCACGTTAAGCAGTCGGTCCCGGTTATTATTATACGATAACAGTCGTGAAGCTTAGTTGGAGGCCTTCGGGCGGCTTAAAAAACATCCAACGGCAAGATTTACGTAGCCACAACGTATTCTTGCCAGTCCCCAACCCGCACTTGGCCAGCGTGGGGACGTATGGCCTTAACCCTCTCCTGTGAGGATACCCGAGTCCAGCAGTGGGACATTATGGGTTGTTGATTGATTGATCGATACCGTATAAACAATAGCTTTTCACTAAGTATCTAACAAAGTATACTTTGATATACATTTAGTGAAAAGCTGTTATTTTGAAATTAGAAACTGACATTTAAATATTTATTTCTACAGATAAGATTACACAAATTGAGCTCTAAACTAATTACTAAAACTACGCGCGTCTAGGTCATACATAACCTTTTAATAATAACGGTTAAAATGATTAACCAGACAGGTTGGGTGTAATGGTTGTCGCTCGTGTCGGTATACCGGTAATTAAATTTGTGTTCGCTTCAAACTCCACCGCTGTCTTGAAGCTTAACAGAATTTCAATCTGCTACACCAACACGTTTACGTTAGAGGAAATTTGATTTAATATATTGATTGATAATAGTGATATATTTTCTTCTCTTTTTTTCCAATAGATTTTTTTATAACTAAATTGAAAGATCATAATGATGCGTACTTGAGTTGGTCTTTGTGCGATGAAAGTGGACGACAATAGGCTTAAGAAGAAATAGAAATATTTGTGTAGCATAAATCGCAAATTAGTTACTAATATGGCTGCTCGATCATCTGATGGCTTTCTACTGGGCTTACTGTTGTGGATTCGGTCCCTACTTACGACACTGTGTGTGATCCTTTGATATTACGAGTCTGGCTGTTCTTTATGTACGTTTCAATAAATGTTTATATTAGCCTGAATGATATCTATAAAAATAAATAAAATTGGATTGTCTGTTTATAATATTAAAATAATAACTTTTGAACAGATGTATATTGTATGTATACACGGTATATATACCAAAATAACACTTTTAACGATTTTTGTCTAGCTGTCCGATTGTCTGTTTGTTCCAGCTGATTCTCTGGAACCCTTGGACTAATGTTGATGGACCTTTCACTGGCAGATATCTGATGACATAAGGAGTAACTTAAGCTACCTTTTTAAACTAATTTCGCCCCGTGGCGTTACCCGCGGTGTTTCATATACCGTGGGTAAAACCACGGGGCTCAGCTAGTACAAAATAAATCCATAGTGACAAGGCTGTCGTTAAAAATAAAATGAAATTGTAAAAGTGGCTTGAAAAACGTTCACAAAAAATATCAATTACTTTAATTTCAAGTAACTTTGTTGGAATATTGTTATACTGACGCTAATTATTTATAATTGGCACGTTAAAAATGTTTAATTAGAAAAAAAACATCTGACCGTATTTAAAGAGCATTATTGTACTCGTTAAGAGAATGACCGCTGTTAGCAGTCTCGCAGGTTTCAAGGTCAAGCGACAAGGTTGCGGGACGAAAATCTTTTGGTGAGACCAACATTTTGTTGATTAGAGTAAAAGTACTTCTATTTTACTCTTACCTACATTATAAACATTTGATAAGACTTTCATTGTAAGCTTTTGTGTGTTGGAATTGTAAAGTAAAAAGTTTTTTACCATATCCTATATAAATCAGCCATCCCCATCCTCCTCCCCATCCTCCAAAGGCCGGCAAAGCACTTGAGACGCCTCTGGTTTTGCAGATGTCCGTGGGCGGAAATCACTTACCATCAGGCGATACTTCTGCTCGTTTGTCCGCGATTCCACAAAAAAGTACCAAATATGTGTGTTTGATATTGCTGTTCCATCTGTTATGATGCAATAAAAATAATCATTTTTAAAACTAGTTCTCTTGTTGCAGGTAAAATCAACATTCTTCAAACTACTTGATGTGCGATATGATGGATGCACCTAACGTATGAGATAGAGTTATTTAAATAAGAATAGAAAAACAGTCACGTTATTTTATGAAAACGTCGCAAAAAAATAAAATCATGCAATTTTACTTTTAGACTAGATGGACTTTTAGAATAAGACCTTAATTTCTAAGAAATAAGATTCATAATTGATTGTGGTATGAAGAAAGTTGTTATCAAAAGTGTTCCAAGCATTGCGCTATGGAACGTCCGAGGTCCGTAATTAAAAGAGAATTCGCTCTCGTTGTTTCACAGCAGCCGTCTGGAGGCGTGTAACCGTGTAGTTCAGAAACACAATGAATATGTATACCGATGGAGCTGAGAGGAATAATATGAAGCGGATAGACAAACTGCCTTTTTCGTCGTACTTCGTGTGATATTTACTCTGTAGTTATTGAAATTCCAAATTCCTATTATTTTTTATGACCTTACGTCCGTTTTAGTAGAAATTTCTATAGGGAAAAGTTTTTCAAATACATGATATACGCATGTTAAATACTCTACGTAAAATAATTTATATTTCCATTGTTATATTGAAATTTGAATATTTATTATTGTGTAAAATTATTTCTAAGCTCGATAGATGTCGTTGTATCCAGCGCAAATCGCGCTATGGTTTTGTTATTGACCTAAGTATATAAATGATAAATAACAGCGTTAGATTAGAGTACGTTGTGCTTTTATTGATAAATAAGTCAACCATTATATTCACCATTAGCGTCGACATGAAGTTTTGATGGAGTGGACTTTAGTACAAAGTTCGCTATGTGCCGAGAACAACTGATACAAATATGCATAAATGGTGTAGTCTGATAAATAAATAGTGATATTTTTTAATTTTGCTTAAAATTGTAATGAATGGTTTGGTGTTTTAAGTATACAAGTACAGTTTTAATAAAAAGGTGAAAAAATTAAGGTAAGGTAAATAGCAATAAAGGCGTTTTTATTATAAGGTAAGGTAATTTCAGCAGCTAATTTTAACAGCTTCTCTTTAAATGTATATGAGGGTAAATACGGTCTTACATCAAAATATATATTTAAAAACATAAAATTTTGGTCAGTTCGTTTATCTGTCTGTTTGTTCCGTCTAATCCCTGAAACGGCTGGACTTATTTTGATATAACTTTAATTACAAATACAAACTTTTTAACTTTCGCGTTTCATGATATACTAATTATTTTCTCGGAAATTAACGCGATCACTTATTTTAAAGGTATTACAACCTCTGATATGCCTGACGTTTTGACCAGGTTGGACTGGCCGTGGTCACAGGCTGAGTCAGCTTGTGTATCTTTTCCGGATGGCGTAAGAAAGCGGTTCCCGGATCTCTCCCGTCTCAGGCGCAGAGTGGCACACCGTGTGGTTCGATTCCGACATACCGCTTCGCCGCAAACCCCGGTGGGGTGAAGGCCCGAGGGGGTTTCAACACGTAAAAAAAAAACTTGTGCACCTTTAAATAAGTGATCGTGTTAATTCTCGTGAAAATAAGTATTATAGTTCTAAGTAATCGTGAAATAAGATAGAATCGAATCCTACTATCCTTCTCCTAATTTTTATGTTATTATTTTGAGTCGGAACAAAATGATTAAGTTTTAGGGCTTCCCCATTTAAATCGATTTATCTCTAACATAATCGCATCTCTTCCTCTAAGTATTTTTTAAAGTTTGAACATAACGATCTCTTTTGTAGGCAGATTTGTTCAGAGAACTAATTTCATAAATCTGTACTTTAGAAAACGATGCTTCTACAAAACGTAATTGGGTTTAAGTAAGCGAAGAAGTCGTTATCTGTTACAAAGATAGTACGTGCGCCCTAAAGGATTTTTTCCAAAGTAACCAAGCTTTCGTTTAAGAATATCGTTATAGTGGAGGACAGATTTATTTCTTCCGACTTTGTAAGTTACCATTCTTATATCAAGTAAGCCTTGTTACTGTAGCTTTGCAGAGTTTCGACAAGTACGAGCATTCTAATACTGGTATTGGTTCTCGTATGCTTTTTAAATCCATCAACATCAACAATCTGTATGGAAACCTATTGTAATAGGTTCCCATAGAGATTGTATGTATTTTAATAATAAAAAAAATATTATTATTTATATAAAATTTTTACTCAATTTTAAATTAAAAATAATAATAGCCTAAATTTAAATTTACTTAAATTAAAGTAAGCCACGCTATTTTAAATTTAAATTAATTTTAAATTTAAATTAATTTTAAATTAATTAAAAAAACATGTACTATTTATAATAATAATAATAATTCTTTATTGATATAATACCCACACCACGACAATACAATTGGTTTCTTATAACTAGATATATGTTATGATATACTCTTAAACTGGGTGTCTACAATATGGCTATGATCACTAACGTCTAAACTAGGCCGAGCCTGTATCTTAGACGTTAGTTTCTTTCCAGGTTTTAACCAATTATAAAAACAGATTCATTTAACCAAACTAGGTACACTGTATCAAAAGGTGGGCCAACCCACACAATATACATATATATATAAGCCTGTTATAAGAATAGTTCTCAGAATAATAGATCCAACTTACTGATTTATCTCGATACACAGGTATCACAACCACGCCAAACAAACATAAATCACAATGTAATACACATCACAACAGTCACATGTAATTGAAAAACGAAAAATAATACAGAAAAAAATGAACAATAGTGATCTGTTAACACTAGTAAACATGGCAGGTATTACTGCGTTTATAATCAATGATCCCGACATTAAGTCAAGTAATCTATATAATTACAGCCTATCCCAGTGATTACTTCACTGTTATATCCTGGTAAATGTATTTAAATAAATTTTTGATTTAGATTTCGAACTAGACATATTGTACTTAAATGTGGGTAGACCCAAAATAGCATGCTTGCGCAGAAGCAAAATATACCGCACCGTCTATAAAGAAATCAAATGAGTGTGACTGTGTGAACTTAGACTTTTTTCACATTTAAAAGATTGTTTTTAATGCGTTAAGGTTTCGTTTTTGTTTGATTTTAGTTACTTAGATACATTTGTAAACACACTAGCATACATACTCAATAAATGTAATATACATCCATAAGCATAATTACTTAATAATTTGGAACAAACTTTCTATTTCTTCATAGTTTCTCGATTTAAGCCATGACATTAAGGCTTTTTTACACTTGTGTTTACGTAAGGGAAAAATTTTCAAAATTTTATTTATTTTATTGTAAAGACCAAGATAGCACTGGAATTTTTCAATAAATGCTGTATTATGCGGAAACACAGGACACACCCTGTCTCTCCGTCGAGCAAAAATGCCACTTCATATTTGACTTTTTTATGCTGTTCAATAACAATAGTAACTAATACACTATTTACAGTATAGTGCAAAATAACTACGTTAGGATTCTTTAAAAAAACAGCTGTATCCTATCACTCTTTATTTTGGCACATTTTAATTGCATTTAAGAAAAATTAAAACAAGATATGACCCAAAAAAACAAATATAAACAGTCTCTAAAACGGTTTGTTTATCGTGTCATTTCTGCACAATCGGTGCAAATCTTTTACAATTTTAAAACGTATATAAAGCAACGCAAGTTTTGTACATCCATACTAATAAGTATTATACAGTCTGATTTCAACAAAGGCTGGTATAATTTTATTTTTAATAAAGGATAATAGATTACTCTATACCTAGAAAATCGACAGTCAGTAGAAAGTCGGAGCTGCGGTTAAAATTTTGTAACTATTTAAATAAACTAGCAAGGTACAACTACAAATACAATAGAATCAGAAAATGGCTTCCTGCTTAATTATAATTTTAGTTAGCTTTATAGCCTGACCACACAAACAAAATTCCTCGTCATCTTAAGAAAATTAAATGAAACTAACTTATTGTAATGGCAACAGTAACTTTAACATGTCATCATTATTGTTTGCTGTTACATCGAATCATTTGCCGAAGAACCGATAACCGTTGGGGTAAACGAGTTCTTGAGTGGAGACCGCGTCTCGGCAAACGTAGTGTAGGACGTCTACAAGCCAGGTGGAGCGATGATTTGCGCAAGACGGCTGGCAGGAGCTGGATGCGAGAAGCCATAGATCGAATTAAGTGGCGTGAAATTGGAGAGGCCTATGTCCAGCAGTGGACTGCGATAGGCTGATGATGTTACATCGAAAGCGCTTTGAATACTACAATTATAAATTGGAAAGTAACTCTGTCTATTTATCTGTTTGTCTTTCACAGTTGAAGTGCTGTACTGATTTCAGTGAAATCTGTTACGGAGATACTTTGATTCTTGAGGAAGAACACAGATATGCGGGCGGAGCCGCGGGCAAAAATTTTGTCTTATTTATAATTTGCGAGATTTTTATATTTTGAACGTTATAAAACTGCATTCAGTATCATGACTTTATTGGAAATATATTTATTTCTTCAAATAATATTGTTTATTGTCAACATATACAACAGGGGTCATATAAAATGCCTAATCAGAATTGTCTATTTACCGCAATATCGTGGTAACATAAGTTGAAGTGAAATACTTTGGTGTTTTTGAAAAAAAAAAACGATTCAAAGCCTGCGAGGATTAGTCTCAGTTCTGATTAAAGTGTTCAAAACACACTTAATTAAATAAGACCATTTTTTATTTTTATATTATTTGTAGGTGGGGCTTTAATATATTTTAGAAAGTTATTTGAATTTAATGTTTCTTTATTGTTATAGTACTGTAGAGTAAAGTAATCCTGCTAAATATATAAAGCTAATTTTCCTGTTTTTATAATTTGTATTCAATTTCACATATAAATAATCCCATAAATATTTAAATAAACTATTAGCTATAAACTGAATGCAAAAACAATAGCGTTGTGTCGTTAACAGTGCGTGCTTGTAAACCATTCATGGTCTTCGGGTATACATAAATATGTTCTTGATCACAGGGACTTGCCTAATGTCCCTTAATTATCAAATACAACGGCTATGCCATATAGCCATATTCGTAATGGCCTGACAATATGATAAATAATGCAGTATAATAAAAACTGTGCCCGCAACTCAGTATGCCTGGAATAGTGACTTTGGGTTACATTTATACAATCTTTCATCCCCCCTTTCAACCCATTTTTTCGCATTAAAAGTAGTCTATGTCCTTTCTAAGGCTCTAAGTTATTGTACTATTTTTTTTTCATTTTAATCGGTTCAGTAATTTTTGTGTAAAAGCGTGACAAACAGAAGTTACTTTTGCTTTTATGGTGTGTTAGAAAGAATTCAAACATCAATCATCCATTCAAGCATTAATTACAAATAAATTAAACTTGATAATTTTTGTGATCTTGTAAGCCTGATGTATATAAAAATATGCGATTGAACTGTTCCGGGGCAAGCGTTAAATGCGTTGAATGCTCTGAAAGAGTTTAAGCAATAAATATTTACACTTCTGTCTGATTTAAATTTTAATTGCGCTTCATAAAGTAATTGCTGAAAAAACGTTAACTATTCTTAATTAAAGTGAACATAAAACATACAACGATCATTGCTAATAAGCTGCACATTCCTGTAATTGCGAAACTTCTGTGATTTTGCATTTTGTATTTATTTTTCATTCCAATTAAGTTTTCCGTTTAAAGCATCGAACTAATAGCGTTTAGTTACAACCTTATTAACGAGACGTCGCTTTTGATTTAATAAAATAGCTCTCATTTTCTCCCAGTACGCCGCTAAAGAAGCGTTTGCGTATTTTTAACGAACAAGTTGAAATCTAAAAGGGCTTTGAATTCAACTGTGAAGGACCTTGTTAGGGCCGCTCTAAATGTCTTAAATACCCTGTTTTGAATGGACTGTAGTGGTTTTTGATTTACGCTCCTGGATATTTAATTTTACAGTTGAGAGTTGGCACAGTAGCTTAGAAGATATTACACCCAACGCAGTGATTAAGATGTCTATGCAGAAAGATAACCTGCTGAAATATTGTTTTATCTGTGTTATATTTAAAATGCTGAAAAAAATATATAAATTTGACGTGCAATTCTAAAGATTACTAATTTAAATATTAATGTTTTTTGTAAAATAGTTATATATTTAGATTCATATATTTGGTTTTTACAGTTTTTGAGTGACAAATTAACAATGTAAATATTATTAGTTTTTTAATAGGCGCTTTACTCAAGTACTTAATTCACTAATTAAATATTTGTTAAATTTTGCAACACAAACCCTCTTCATTTAGATCAGTTTTCATTGTTCTTACTTTTCATTAATTGGGACTTTACTTATTTGTTATGCTACACTACTAAAGCATTTGGAAACAAAGGAACAAGTAAATAAGCTTTACATGATCCAAGAAATGATGCAATACCCAAGAATGCAACATAATGTAGGAAGGACATTGGCACCATTAACGGTCGGACACGCACTTAAAAATTGCGAAGTTTTCAGAAATGTAGCTAGATCTTATAATATTATTTTATTCTATAGTGTATCTTTTGCGTATATACCGGCACTTAGTAGCCAATGAAAATGATATTTAAAGTGATAATAATCTTTAATACCGTATTTTACACATTTTAACCAGGTCTTTGAGATAATACAATATTCAGTGGTACATATTAAATTAATCTAATAGTTCAATGGCTGTAACAAGTAAGTAACAAAAAAGGTGGGACGACAGTTTCGTACGCCTGATGAGCAAAAAACAAAAACGCACTCTGAATCTTCAAAATGGTACAAAGTTAAGCTCAGGCGCAAACACATGGTACAATATATTTAACTATCTACGGTTATAACGATATCCATTTAGCACTGTTTTCAATTTGGTCATATTTATTTGTTACTTAAAAATAATATTTAAAAAAATTATGACACAAGTTCTGTTGTCAATTCAAAGTACATCTAATATTTGTCTAACATTTTTGACTTCTAAAGATATATTTTCCCTTCTTTGAAACAGTTTGGTTGAAAATAAGCGCATGACTGCGCCGTTTTTAATGAAGACCAGAAATTAACTAACGGCCGAATATAATAAGAAATATTTCGGACATCTAACACACAACGCCACCTAGTCCCAACTAGTCCAACTGATATAAATACATCTATACTTATTTTGTAAATACATGCACATTATACATAAAAAACCACCAAACTCCGAAACGAACATTTGCAGACCATACAAAAATTTGATTCGACCCGGGAATTAAACCCGAGATTTCGAGCCCAACAGGTGCGTACTGTTAGAACTCACTTTTTAGGAGTCTTTTTAAAAAAGGAAACAAAATTCACACGCGGAATATATATATTTTGTTAATTGTTAATATATATAGTGATTTATGAGAGGGGAGTGCACGACGGGACGGTTGGGAGGCGACTGACCGAGAGAGTCGTGTATGGCTAGAGACAAAATGGACGGAGGTGCACGATCATCAGGTTAGGTGCTGAGTAGGCAGAAAAGGGTGTAATCTGGGGTGTAACAGTACGTTACCACTGCGCCACTGAGATAGTTAACATGTTTATAATTGAATATGATTTGAGCCAAAAAAGTTTGAAGTTAGTTTTATTCCTATCAAAGTAAAAATCAACTTACTTTTTGTACGTTTTGAAAGCGTATTTCGAACCTTATTGATTGAACTGTCCCATTGTATTCCTTCCTGCAATATTCGCAATATTAATCCAACCTTATGTCAACATCGTGGACGGCTTGTGAAGTGTACCTTTTTCAATTTTATTTTTATTACCGTGTTTTGCAAATAAAATATGAAAGTCAGCAACGTAGCTATCAATCAATATTTAACTAGAATCATCATCATCATTATCATTACCACCATCACCAACCGCCTTTAATAGTCCACTGCTGGACAAAGGCCTCTTTGCAATGACGTTGTTATGGGTGACTTGTCCCTTAGACACCTCATAAGCCCGCTCAAATAAGCCGAAGAAATAGGGTACCCTTGCATTATTCCTAACGAGCTGTAATCACTCACCACCATAACGCTCTATTGAAATCCTGAGAAGTCTCCAATGATCACGTGTGTACATTAGATAAATCGTAATCCAAAATCACTGAAAGTGTTTCTTAAAATTTGGCAGAAAAACCGTTAACGCCGTATTCTAGTATTGTAGATTACATTGAAATCCATGTATCAATTTTAAGAGAAATGTTGTAATTTTTAACCTCAAATGTAATATG
The DNA here is from genome assembly GCA_003709505.1 of Hyphantria cunea. Classification (NCBI taxonomy): domain Eukaryota; kingdom Metazoa; phylum Arthropoda; class Insecta; order Lepidoptera; family Erebidae; genus Hyphantria; species Hyphantria cunea. Next base: position 1,034,843 of record PKRV01002163.1, on the reverse strand, counting down.
AGCATTGTTAAAGAAACACATTAAAACTGTCTAAGTTTGAGACTTCTGATGTTAGTAATTTAATGCTATCCTTACTAATTATAAACATAACCTTAAAAGTTGTATTTATATTATAAAAAAATCGCTTTTCCATACCATCGGGATATATATCAATGATCATTAAATCGAAAAATAAGCAGGAGTTTATAAATTGTACAAAAGAAAGTAAGAATATCGTTTTGAGATGCAATAAAAGCGTACCGACGGACAGTGTATTCAGTCTGGCCCCTTGTCTCACGGTAATGGTCAGTCGCTCTTAAAGGCCTTCCCCAGTCTCTCTCATTAAATTTGCATCATAAAGCCGAGCCATTCATACGCTCCTTACCTTAGCAAACATTACAACTCTTTACTTGAAATAAGCGATATGCGAGTCATGTGTTATTAAGATATGCTGGCGATATGGTTGTTTAAAGTGTAATTAGTATCACTTTTTATGGTATTCATAACGTGCAACCTAAGGAATTAATTAAACTTATTTCAAAATTCATTAGTGAATTAGATAATTGTTTAGGTAATAGTAAAAATGTGTATGAGTTGTGACGGTCATTTTTTCTACGTAGTATGGATTGTGTTATAAAATTGCTAGGTAACTAGAAAAGAACATTTTTTTTATTCATATTTTCTCTCTTTATATGTATAACAAAGTAAGTATTGCTTTGATACCTCATGTTATAATATAATTGGTTATAACAGCCTGAAGTACCTTCCTGCGTAAGGGATAGTCTTGGTTAGTAGGTATGTCATCATTATAGATTATGATATTTGGTAGGAGATATTAGTATATTACAAATTTTAAATTTAAGTCTTACTTTACTACAACATTTCCTGCATCAAACGCTGAAAAATAAATTTACCATTCATTTTCCGTGTTCCACAAGAACATCGCATGTCATATATTATAAAATATAATACTAAGATTAGCCCTAGTCCGCTAAATAAAATTTATTTCTTCTGGCTTCCTCCAACACGCCGGTTGTGCGCCTTACACATACTTTTGAATAGAAACGAAAATTCCTCAGTGGAAAAATATTGGAAATATTTTTCAGTTTCCAATTGAAGGATACTTCAGAGTCAGGCATGAGTGAAATAAGCTTTTCGTTTATTTGGAAACGTGCAAATCGCTAACCGTGTTGTGTTGTGTGAAATAAATTAAAATTCTGTATTGACAAGAGCCAAACACTTAATATTCCCGTTTGTAGATACGGGACCTTTATGTGAGCTTGCCAGTAATGAAATCCTGTACACATTTTTGAGCTTCGTACTAGCTGCAGTTTAATTTAAAGCTCATTTTTTATTTAAGAAAGCAAAAATGTCGTTTTAGCAATATAGTTTTTAAGAGAAATAGAAATGAATTCTGTTTTTTTTTATTCTGGTTCTTTTCTATCTTTTCTATTTAAAGATAATGTGATATTGGAGGATTAATAGTTATTTTTAAAATTAACCAAGAAATATTTTAACATTTCATATATTATCATGGTAAATTCACGTATTTCAAACCATTGAGTGAACAAAAAATATAAAGTTATACATATAAAAGTGATTGCAGATTGAATAACAAAAAAGCCGTGCATCAATAGTCATAATTCTCACTATTTTAAATATATTGATCTAAAATAGAGAGTTATCTATATATTAATAGGTGAATTGAAATTTCGCATAGTTAAAGTTTATGTGAAAGAGGAGTGTAAAAAACTAAACAAAATATTAAACTTATTATGGTCGAATTTTAACCACTGAGCGACCACTAGTTCCCTCACAAATAACGCTAGAAAGTAAGGGGAGTACGAAATACTTCTAAATTGTTAGTTATTAACTTTGAGGATTCCTTACCCAGTTATTGTTGAGAAAAATTTGCACTGTGTACTCAGGTGCTATTAAACACTATAGGGACTTGACTGGATTGTCTTCTGAGATGATTGTACAATTTTTTTTCTGTCCGCGTGGTCACAGATTAAGAATACATATAAGTACATAAGAATACGTTGTTTTAAGAGACGACTAAGAGAGCAAATTACGCAGGGAAACATCACTGCAAAGAGAAGAAATTTTTTAAAAATAACCCCGTAATGACAACCAGTTGGCCAGTGTGATATACGAGTAGTAGGCCAAAGTCTGCTTGCTAAGCAGAGGCTATGGCTGTTTAATGATAATTTCGATCAAATCATTTAAACGTCTTAATATTTTTCAGTATCTTAATCAGTTAATAGTTTTTATCGCAAACAAAACAAAATTCAAAATTATAATGCATACAATTTCTAACTGTTACCTAACATATAACTTTAATAGTACTTTTGAGATTGAAGATGACAGAACAATGTTTTTTCTCTGACAACTGTTTACTCGTATATTAATTTTTATTAAATATTACTCTACCCCTCGGTGTCAGTCTAAAAGCAAAATAGTCTAAGTTACTCCTTATATGATCAGTCATCTGCCAGTGAAAGTCCCGCAAATCAAACCGGCCGTTCTAGAAATTAGCCGGAACAATCGTACAATTTTGATTTTACGATTACAAGGCCATTGCTTGGGAGATTTTATATTTTCGAATTAGCCCAAATTTACATTAAAATTATCTACTTTAGTAAAGTTTTTAATGAAAATAATAATCAAACTGTTCGTAAAAAGTATTTTGTTTACAGCTTTGAGCTTTCAATGCTGAAATTCCATCAAAATCAGATTAAAGGTTTTTGTTATTTGATGAAAGAGCTAAAGCTTTAAATTGTTTTCAACACAATAATAGCTGGTGTTCATTTTTATATTTTGTGATTTAAGTTTTTATTTATAGCATAACTTTATTCACACAGTCGTGTTTCATTATGAGTGCGAGGCGAGTAATGTCAATCTATTACGGTATCAAAAGATAAGATACGGCGTTTAAAATTATACAAAATATACAAAGTATAAAAATGATAATGAAATATAATCAAAATACACTTGACAATCTTTAGTTTCTGTGAAAAACTTCTTTAAAAAATTCTATTATTTGTTTTGCTAAAAAATCCTACCAATATACATAGATATAAATATTAAACAAAGGTTAACTCTATATACATATATCTGGCTTCATTTCAAACCTGCCTCTTCAAGCCAACATGCCTTCAGGTTCTCTCAAAGAAATCCGCCAATTAAATAAGCCATTTAAATTCTTTTTATACAGCCTATTTGCCTTGATAAAATAACGAGGAATTTCTTTTCACTTTATGATAAAGATCAAAAAGGTCCATTCTTTTATGCATGTTTGAACTTACTATATTATGTCTAGATTTATTCTAGCGTGTGTATATTATACTTAAGTAATGGAGTATCTTCATTTAAAATGTTACAAAGACTTTTGATCCCCCGTGCATAATCTTTACTAATTACAGCTCAAAAAATTTGCAAGTAAATTTGTTTATGGTTCCTGCTGCGTTCCTAAGGGTCACAACATGATGTTACATGGCTTGCTTAGTAAATAATCTATTTAATACTCAATAATTATACAAAGCTGAACAAGTGGCGCTCAATGCCCAGTTGCACTCGGTGATTAGAAACAATCACAGAGGGTAAGCAACGACGGCGCGGTCAGTACCTGGATGGGTGACCGCTGGTGGCATGTTACCATGAGCGTCTCCGTGATTCAGAGGTCACGTTGAGCAGTCGGTCCCGGTTGTTATCATAGGATAACTGCCGTGAAGCTTAGTTGGAGGCCTTTGGGCGGCCTTAAAACATCCAACGGCAATATTACGTAGCCACAACGTAGTCTCGCCAGTTCCCAACCCACACTTGGCCAGTGAAGGGACGTATGGCCTTAACTCTCTCCTGAGAGGAGACCCGAGCCCAGCAGTGGGACATTATGGGTTGTTGATTTGATTCGAACGAGTTTCAATATTCGATCATTTTTTAATAAAAACTTAAATACAAACAGTGAAACTGACAAGCACAACTGATCTGTAATGGTGTAGTGGTTAGAGATCCCGCCTGCTAAGCTAAAGGCCGTGGGTTCGATTCTAACTCAGGACAAATAAGTGATATGATGAGCATTCTATAACTGCTGTACACTTCTTAAAATATGTATTTATAAGGGAATTTATTCATTTTATTTTTTGATGCTTGTGTATAAATTTTGTTGTTTCTTTTTTAGTTATTATTTCCTAATATTTTAATTCAATTCTATAGTTGCAGTTTAAAATTCAAAATTTGAAGCTACAAGCTCAGTACAAGCTCTGTCTAGTTTGGGATTAGATTTCAGTTTTATCATATTTACTTAGATACATTATAGTTAGTAACATTTTAATGGAATGGCATCTAAGTAATGTCATTTAGGAATATTTTTTTATAATGTGGAGGAACGGGTCACATGCTCCTCCAACACAAAGGGAGGATCCTCCGACCAGGCGAGGTGATCATGCCTGGCGGGCCACTGCCCAACGGTTTATGTTGGGATGTTGTATATATGTTAATCGGTGCGAGAACTTCTATTGCGCGATTTAGGATTGGTAGTTTCTTAGTTTTCTTCGTTGCTCCGTAGTTCGATGTTTCTTCGGTAGATGGCGCTGTCATATATTTTATGTTGTTGCGCTGTATATGGAAGTCGCCACAATAACATGAACAATATATAAACAGTTCATATCGGTACTACTCGTATGAAGATCTTTCGATAGCATTACTGTTCTTAGCAGTACAAGTAAGTTAAACCTTGGTAGTAAATAAGGTCTCATGTTAGCGTACGAGTTTCTGTTAGTTCCTTCTGTCAAGTTAAATTGTATAAGCTCTCTGAATGTGCGTGACTGAAGCTACTTATTGAACCTACAATGGTTCTGTTATCAGAGCAAGTGTCAGCTTAATTAGATTTATATTGTGATTGCTGATTGAAATGTTACTTTTGATATGAGTGTATTCTTCTATTTAAATTAAAAGAGATAACTCGCGCATTATGAATATACATCCATTAACTGCCTCATTGGTCTTGCTGTTGACATATGCGACTGCCAGTCAAGAGGTCACGGTTTCGAATCCCGGGTCAGGACAAAAGTGTTTTGTGCGTTTTTCTGATTGTAGAAATACTTTTAACAGCTCGGAATTTGGAAGTTGGGGTCTGAACCCCCATGCCTCGGAGAGCACGTAAAGCTGTCGGTCCTGCGCTTGATCTCTTCCCGGTCGTGTCGGTTAACCGTTCCATCGGATTACGAGAGAGAGGGAACAGAGAGTGCACCTGTGTTTGCGCTCACACTAGTGCACTATAATATCTCCTGCGTAGTTGGCTGGTCTCCGTTGAGATTGGCCGCCGTGGCTGAAATTGGCTAGGAGAACATCATCATACATCCTGTGTCGCGGGGGACTTTACAAACATACATGAAACAGACGCAAAGAACATCCAGACTCAGAACAATAATTTGTCAATCACACAGAGTGTTGTCCAATGTGGGATTTGAACCCACAACACTTTAGTGCAGTAGAAAGCGGCGTGGCCTCCGTTTAAACCACAAGGCAAACCGTGCAGTGATAATGGTATCTTTATTCTGTTCGTGTTTTATAAATTTATGAATCTCATGGCTCTCGGTTAGATATAGGATCTGCCCACTTTACGGTATTACTTAAGTTACCGAGAACAAGCTACCTCCTTTTCAGTTTGGGTATCATCCTTAAATTTTTAATTTGATAACTTTTATCGTCTGAAAGCGAAGAAGTACTTACTTCCTCTTAAAATTTCATGTAAGCAAACCATATTTTTCTTAATATTGAGAAATAGACAAGACTTCAAAGTCATATCATTTTTTTTGCTGTACTACATACACGCAATACATACACTAAAGTCTGTAACATGTTCATTAGCTCTATCTCACCGTGTTTTGCTGCGAATCATTGTGATTGAATTCATTAGAAATGGCGAATTAATGAATGAATGAAACTGGCGCTTAAATAGTTAAAAACAATCTTTGTAGTTGGTTGTATGATTTAAGTTTTTTAGTTTTTAACTCCCGACGCAAAAAGAGGAGTGTTATAGGTTTAACGACGATGCTTGTCTCTCTGTTGCACCGTAAACTTCGATGCGGCTTTTTTCATTTGAAAACCAAATTCTTTGCGGTGGCTCTTAGCTACGTTTAGATAATTATGAATTAATTTAATTATGAGAAGGCATTTTTGGCATATGATTACTCGATTCAGTGCTTGTGTAGCTTTTTATTTTTTTTATTTTAGCTTATTGAAGTGTGCACAAAACAACTTATAATTTTTATATATAAAGAACGATAGATCTTCTCTGAAATTATTATTGTTACAAGATTTTACAATACTCGTGTTACTTGTAATTTAAACATTGGAAATCCTTTAAAGATGGAGATCTAACATACATACTAAACCTCTTATTAAAGTTTAACTTAAAATTGCACCTAGGTGTAGGGAGCATAGAAAACAAAAGCAAATTTGCAAATATATTATCTGGGAACTGTTATTACTCAACTCTCGTACATAGCAAACTTCGTCCAAGAACATATTACGAAAGTTTTCATTTTTCTCTAACCCAGTTATGATGTCAAGAGTTCGGGACAGGGCGGTGTCAACTTTCCAGCGCTATGGAATTTTATTATCACCTTTAAAACTTTCCGAATTTGGATTTATGTAATGAAAAAAGTACTGTCAGAATTAGATTACCTAAGAATTGAGCCATTTACTTTTATATTTAACTATCCTATAAAACTGGCTGTTGAAGTTGTATAAACTTTAATGTCCTCACTAATGCACTACTCATTTTGCATGTCCTGAGTAACTTTAAATGGATGCTAAAGTCGTAAAGTCTAGCTCATATCTGTTGCATATAAAATTATGGCATTTTTATGCCTTGGCATCCTGTAGGGGACGAGTAGCACCTCATAAACGGCCTTAGCTGGCAAATTCTATTCAATATACTAGATGCGGTTTATTACATCACTCTGCATAAATGGACCTTGTGTGCGGTGTGCCTTAGTTATTTACTACGGTAACTATACATATCGACTTCCACTAACTCCTATTCTTTATTATCAACTCTTGTTCCCTTGGAGTCATAAGAATAACCTTTTATTTGGTGTAATCAAAAACATAATATAGAGACTAGTAAATATCTTCTGTTTATTGTATTATAGTTTACTACAGTACAATAACTTTTGATATATGTTTCTTAGTATTAGGTTTTTGCTATTGCGTTCTTGCAGGTTTTATTGAATCATATTTTTTCACTTTATGATTCAGTCACACAATTGGGAATATAACTGTATAACATTTTAGAAAAAAATGATACTGGATATGAAGATGTCTGTAAAGAATTCAGCGCTATTCATTTATTGGGATTAAAACTTAGAAAGGTCATATGTATCAAAAGACATGCTAAAGTATTTTGTGTTTGATGCCCTAATTTTAATACTTTTAAGCCTTGGTGTTATTAACTTATGTGAAACACTAACGTTTTAACTTTTTTGCCATAACAAAGCCATATTTCATCATATTTGGGTTTACAGAAGGAAAAATACTGCAATATCAAGAAAAACTCTCTTTCGTTGCAGTTTCAATGTCGCTGACTGACTGACTGAGGATATTTTTACTAGGTGGTAAAAACCATTTATGGGGCCAAGTTAGTTATGAAAAGAAAATAAAATATGCGCATATAAACTACTTTACGGTAAGTTTATAAGAAATGCTTAAACTTTTGTTTTATGCGAACAGATAATTACAAAGTTTCTGCTCACAAATTTTACTTGAGTGAGGATATTCTTCAAAAATTACAGTTACGACTACCCACTTTATATTTTAATCGCTATAAAATAAGATAAAAAGATGTCCGCGTATAGAAGTTTGCTGAGGGAAAACTTTTAGGTCTTTTTCATGGAGACATTGGACAATATGGCTCACGTTCACAAAGTTCAGGGGTGACTCGGTCAAAGGAGCTAGAAGAATGTTGAAGTTCGGTATTCAACCCTCATCGCTTTTACAATATGAGTTACTGTTTCGGTGGTTAGGCACCCGAATTTATTGTATTTATTTTTTACTAAAATAATATTTAAAATGCGACAACGGGATTATGACTCCGTTTAACTTTTTATTTGAAAGCAACATTCAAATACTTTAGCAAATTTCATATTACTAAAGATGTGAACATAAATAACACATGCTTTACGAGCGTGTATAATAATTTATTTATGATGGTTATTAGTATTAACATTGTTAAATTGTACCTAGCCGTGGAGTTAGTCATGTTCATGTCATTATTAATAGGTAAAATATTTTTTTATAAAAATGTTGACGTTAAATACCCCTTCCCCTGCCCCTTCTTTTAGCGCATTAGGTTGAAGATAATTGTTTTAAATTTAGTTTGCAATTGAACCTAAAAAATATTTTTTTACGTTTAAACACACAATATTATTTCTCACTAATACGTTGTGTAATTTGTTATTTTACGCTTCATTTAGATAATTTTAAAATCCAGATACGATATCGATATGTCATTTTTGATTATTTCATTTTGGAAAAGATAGTTTTTAATCTGTGTATAGGCTACGTATGTTAATACGTAGTCTATGCACAGATAAAACGCTAATCTCAATAACCCAAAGTATTGACAGAAATGCATATTATGAGATGAGAAATATGTTTTTTTTTGTAACTCCCGCATTAGGAATATACATCCCTGTGTCGCAGGGATCTTTACAAACATACATGAAACGGACACAAAGTACACCCAGACTTAGAACAACATTTTATGGATCACACAAAGTGTTGTCCCATGTAGGATTTGAACCCACAACACTTGGCGCAGTAGGAAGTGGTGTGGCGACCACTGAAACCACTAGGCCAACCGTGTAGTCCATGTAGTTTACATGTGACTAGCTCATAAGTAGATTAGCCTTAGAGCATAAGAACTTTCCCAGCTATTTACTAATTAATAGTCATTTATAATTACACCGCAGCTCAAGCTATGGAGTGAAACCCTGTGGAAATTGGATTATTCAGGTAGGTACACGTGTAGCTGCCATATCTACGCTTTAGTTTGCATTTAACGTAACAGTGCATGGATCGACAACATTTTCTCATTCATTTACCTTTTCTAAACTTTATATCTGTGTTGCATTTAAAATTGTTCTATTATAGAAGTCTAGAAAGAGAAAAGGAAGTTTAGAGACCAAAACGGCTTATAAAAGACTTACAAGGTCTATGGGAAGAACTTTCCAAATTTCATGTTAACACTACGTGGAATTAAAAATTAGCATTTAAATAGCTGGTTTTCGAACAACACTTGTAAGATAAGGTCATATAATAAATTTAATAAAGCGTAATAATATAATGAAGTCAGGCCTAGATTTAAGATATAAATGTTATATAAAAGAAACCGACGAGGTTTCTTTGGGTACAGTATGTTTCTAAACTTCTGAGATAACTTTTTTCTAGGCATGATAACAGAAGACATGCAATTATTAAACACTTTTGTTACACTATTTTACTAGGCGGCAGGTTTGCAATATATGGCTTAGCGTTTTTTACAGGACTAGAATTTACATTTCCCGTCGATTTGTTTGCGTAGAATATTATATGAGTTGGACTAGTCCACCGTGTTAGTGTGACAAATGAATGCATACCGCAAAACGCAACTTGTAATGGAATACACACAAACTGTAATCAATTGGTGATTGTATTTAATACTAAATGATTTTATTTTATATTTTATTTGAGGTTTGGCAAATTTATTGAGAATTTGGTGTCACTCCGCTTAATTTATTATCCTGGGCATGGATATCTGCCGAGATTTTAACCTGCACACGTACGTAGAGAGCGTCACCAAGGCCTCGCAAAGCCTCGCGGAAACTAGGTGTTCTTAACAAGGTGAGCCGATTCTTCTCGCCATGTTAAGAACTTCTCTTGTCTGTGTTGATCTGAGTCTTCTTTACAAGACCCAGGTTTGTTCCTGAGCGGAGTACTGTTTCATCTTTGCGATGGAGCCGCTTAATATCTATTCGATTGATTGCAGAGGCGAGCAATGCACATTATTGACAATCTCGAAGCCACCGAGTCTCTAGAATCTCTGCAGATGCGTAAAGATATCGCCTATATGGCAGTCCTCTATCACCTTTATCACAGTAAGTGTTCTGAAGACCTCCTCCAACTGGGTCTCCCTTCGTTCTCCCTCTACAGAACAACACGTGCCTAATTTGGAAATCACGGCTTCAGAGTGGTACGCTCTCGTATTCACCGCTTCGGTTCTTTCTTCCTTTGCCGAGCGGTAAAGCCTGGAGCTCTCACTCACTACGAGCGCACGTGTTTCCCTCCCACTATGATCCCGGGACCTTTAAGCGTATGAGGAATCATCTCACTAAGTCGCCATAGTGCGGGTCACCATGCTGAATTATCATCTTTCACATTGAGGATGGGATGGACCACCGCTTCTGAATTCTACTCATGTTTTCCCTCAGATAAAGCAGAGTCATTTTGGCAAGTAAAAAATATGTAGTATATTGATACCTAGTACAATATCTTCGACTTTACTATCTCGACCTTGATCGGTGGTGTATAAAACCATTAAAAATAAATAAAGCTTATTCGAAGTGATCTTTATTGGAATACAGCCCTTTAAACGTTGAGGTCACATATCAATAGTAACTCGCATTTTTCTATGGAAAAAAAATCAATGCGTTTGGCATTGATTTTTTTTCCAATGGCATGGATTGTTTTAAGGACTCCAAATTATTATATCTTTTAGAGCAAGCCTTACTCTCTAAAATTGATCATAAATTATAATGCAGTGGATTAAGATCTGGACTAGAAGACGGCCAGTTTTGAGCTCAGAAAAAGTCCGGAACGTTTGTTTATTACCAAGATTGTATATATCGAGCTTTAAGACCCGACACCTTATACAGAGGTCACTAATTCGACAGGCTATACAGAGGTCACTAATTCATCATCATAATAATATATTTAAGAGCCTATTATCGTCTTCATAAGTAACTAGCTTTTACTTCCAGTTTCACAAACTATTTTTATTTACGAGCCTGCCACAGTAACATTGCTCTACTTGATGGAAAGCATGAGGCAAGCCAAGGACTCCAAGAGCAGTGGTTGCTATACACATTGCGCATGCAGATAATTTAATAATGCATCAAGGTGAGCCACAGCATGGGGGTGACGGTGACCTATACAACCTTATAAACCCACAAAGTTTGCCTCTTTATAATATTAGTATATAAGGACGATATAAGAAAATAAGGGCTCTAAAGATTTTCAAGATCAACTGCTACTAAACACACTATGCAGATAATACCATCTAAAATACACATAATTTGCTTGAGTTTGCAACGTATGCACAGTTTAGTATGATCACGTTCGTATAACGTTAATACTCTCTTCCACCACTTCCTGCTCGGACTAACTTCAGTCGCATTGTCTTAAGGATATTAGTGAAAATTGCTTCAAATACTGCATTGCAGATCTCTGAAACGGTACAGTAATTAGCAAAACGTTTTAGTAATAGTTTGCACTATTTTAACTAGTTCAGTAGCAAGTTTTGCGATGGTTTTATTCTGAATTTTGAAATAAATAAACATCAAATTAATTAGATACAAAAAACAGAGAATTTTTATTTCTTTTTTAACATAACCATTACAAAAACATTTTTACGTACTTCAAAATAATTTTATGCAAAAATTCTAAGCAACAATTTTTTAAGCGAAGACTGAAAAATGAAGGAAAAAAGTTATGGGTTCGCGCCACCGACATGCTAATGATTGTTCTTAAATGATTTTAAAACTTGTGAAATTCCTAATTTTACACATTAATTTTAAAAATGATATTCGTATATTTAGGTATAAGTTTTCACTTTTGTGGGCAGTCCTTATGACTGATTTTTTTTTAAATGTATGGGAGAGTCAAGCGTGAAGTTTCAATTCTTTATAAAATGGTTATAAAGCCATTACGGTAAAACAATAGTTAATGAATGTCTTGAATAATAATATTTTTATTATATAGGTATGTTTCTAAATCTAAGTACATTTGTTTACGGTACAGATGTAAGAGCTTAAGTTAAAATGATTCAAGGTTTTTTAAATTGGGATCAATTTCACACACACATATAGTCTATATTTTTGGTATATTTTTCAATAATGAATCCTAGCTAGATCAATTTAGCGCCCCTGAAACCCCTTGTGTGCAAAATTTTATAAACATCGTTGGAGCCGTTTCCGAGATTCAGTTTATATATAACTGGCCTCGGTGGCGCAGCGGTAGCGTATGCGATTGCTAATCTTGAGGTCTCGGGTCCGATTCCCGGGTCCAATCAAATGTTTCTACGATCTGCAAATATTTGTTTCGGAGTTTGGGTGATGTAAAATAAAAATAAATATTCCGGACACAACGCCATCTAGTCCCAAACTAAGCAGAGCTTGTATTATGGGTGCTAGACAACTGATATTAATACCTAAATACTTTTTTTTTGTAAATACATACACATCATACATAGGAAACGCCCAAACTCCGGAACAAATATTTGCAGATCATAGAAACATTTGATCCGACCCGGGAATCAAACCCGAGAACTCAAGAACAGCAGTCGAATACGCTACCGCTGCGCCACCGAGGCAGTCAGGCAGGTATATAAATATATAAGATTTATATATTTAAATATACAAGAATAGCTCGTTTAAAGGTATTAGATAACAAGCTTTCTTCGATAACTTAGTTATTTAATTCGTATTTGTTAGAATAAAAGCGTAATAAAATTGCATAAAGGAAAGCTAGATAACTAATAATAGTCCCTTAACTAAATCCATCATTAGTCAACGAACGTATAGTATTTACAAAACAAATAAAATGAACCACAAGCGGAGTATCTACCAAGTAACAAACTGGTATATAACTTACCCTATAAGATCGAAACCTTTGATAACTCTCCCCTTTGTACTACTGTGACGGTCGTATAGTGTATCCTGTCACTAAATCTAATGTTATTTTTGTGTTTATAGAGATATTTATCTGAGACTCTGAAAATTTCTAAGGTTTTGTATATATCAAAGCAGAGTTAATATTAGTATGGGATTTTGTATGTTTTTTCATAAATGTCGATAAATATAGCTGGAAAGAAATTAATTTACATCAAGTAATGTTCCATTTTAGGTATTTATTTTAAAAATTGTGATTATACTAAAATGAAAAATTTGATAAGGGAAGGTAAGGAAAAAAATAAGATATTGCTTATATGGATGAAGCAATAAGTTGAGTAGGCCAGGATTCCATAATGAACTGGCTAAAACAATAAAGTAATTGACTAACTTGTCTTAAGTATTTGTATGCATGTGTTGTTACATTTTTAATACTTTTATTTTATAATAACTTGCGCAGTAGTCTTCGGGTTCATTCTAACTCAGTTTATAGTACTTTTATCTGATTGGTAGCATTTAAAACCAAGGTTCCAGATGTTTAATTGACAACTGGCGAAAAACCATTCAATGCTAATTAATTGTAATTTGCTTCGATTCAATTTTCTCTTTGTGTGTGAAAATAGCACGCCGTCTGTAATGCTTGTAATCAGTGCTCGAATCAGGCATTTAATCAAAGAGAATCAGTGATTGTAACCAATGGACTATACGAGTATATATCTACGTAAGTACCTATGTAACAAATGCCTTACAGTAATACGCCTGTTAATAATGTTAGTTGGTGGTTGGATATAGATTTATACTTGAACACTTTAAGTGTTTAGTGTTTAAATCAATTTTGACTGCACGTTTGGCCTAGCAGTTTAAGTGGTCGCCACGCCCCTTTTCGCTACCTTGAGTGTTGCGGGTTTAAATCCCAAATGGAACAACACTGTGTGATCCACAAATTATTACTCTGAATCTATATGTTCTTTGAGTCTGTTTTATGTATGCTTGTAAATTCCCGTGTGACATAGGATACATATTAAAAATGAGAGAGCTGCCTTGTTTTTTTTTTTTAAAAGTTGAAACAGGTATTTGTTCTGACAACTATTACACTTCTGAAAACAATGTTAAATAAGCTATTTTATTTATTAACTTTATTGATTATTATTGTTTAATTTTAATACCATGATAAATATATGCTTAGTGTTATGTTCGTGAAAAAAAGTACATTAAAAAACTTAGGTATTTATATCCATTTCACTTTGATATTTTCTTATTGTTTATGTTCTCCCTTAAGTAGTAAATAAAATACGTAGGTAATTTATACGCGTAATAATATTTATATAATACCTTTAAATGAGTATTCTTGTATACGTCAATATATAGAATCAAAAATCTCGGAAACGGCTCCAACGATATTTATAACATTTAATATGCAGTGGGTTTTTTTATGGAATAGGGAGCAAACGAGCAGACGTATCACCTAATGGTAAGCGATTACCGCCGCACATCGATACCCGCAACACCAGAGCCGTCACAAGTGCGTTGCTGGCCTTGGGGGGGATGAGGAGAAGGGTTGGATTATGGGCCTCCGGTATCCTCACTCGGTGAAACACAGCGCAGTTACAGTTTCACACCGATTTTCCGTGGGGTCGTGGTATCATTCCGGCCATTCAGCCCATGAATGCCGAAGCGTGGCTTTTCCACGGTTAGGTTTAGGTTTCGGGGACGATTAGGATTTTTTTTTAAATACCTGAAAAATTACCGAGCAATGGTCGGTCATACAGGTACTTTACCAATAGTATGCCTAATGCTTTTTACAAGTTAATAAACGAATAATTTATTACTTAATTCAACTGTGTAAATATATTTTACGAGATGTCAGTGATAAAAAGTCTGAGAACAACATTTTCATAACATGTTTCTTTTTTCGGGGTTAGTAGGGACAACAGTTCGCCCTTTATTTTTAAGCTTTAGATACCTTCCCAGTAAATCAACTTTCTCTCTCTCGCTCTCTCTTTCCCTCTCTCTCTTTATTGTACTATTATGGACACTGACATTTACCTTATACGCTTGATTCGTCATGTTCATGTCTGTCAATTTTCGAGACTCCGTACTCTGCTGTACTGAATTGTCAGTTGATGTACATCTAGCATACGCGTATGACATTTACTATAATTTTATATTTTATAAATAGTATATTACTTTAATTTCAATATTTTTATGGTTTTCGGCAATATCTCAAACATAAATGAAGTGAAAGGGTACCTTATCCGAACCTGTAAACCTTTTCCATGCATAATATCTCCAGTTAGTGAAATAAAGATCCTACCAGTCACCAGAGTAAGTAAGTGTAGCATATTTTAACTTTAAATAGAAGTAGTACCGTCGATGTGAAGCAATAGAATCTCCGCTGTCTGCCTTCTTAAGTAACATGTACATATTGCAGCAGTGACATTCACCGCGGATGTTACATCGTCTACGGAACTCGACGTTGATTTCATATCCGGCAACAGATCTTTCTATTTGGGTAATATTTGCTATTTCTATATTTTTTTTGTAAGCACTACCGTTCTTATTTCAAAATCCAGCTTGCAATATACTTTTAAGCTGTTTAAAATATATAGTTGCTACTATTATTTGAGTCTACATAATTTGTCAAGCTGTCCTACAGTTTGGCAGACTGAAGACTGTATATGTGTTATTTAAGTTAAAGTTAAAAAAAAACAATTATATGGGAATCAGTAAGTGCCTTGAGTTCTTGTTTCATAAGCTATATTAGAACTATTCATTCGTACGCTAAATATTAATTATTTTTTGCTTGCTAGAAAATCGTCTTACTGTGCCGAGCGGTCAAAACCTGGTGGTGGAACTCACTACCAGCGTACGTGTTTACCTCCCACTATGAACTCAGTCCTTTAAAGGAAGCGTGAAAAAGCATCTTACTAGGCCGCCATCGTGTGGTCACCCTGCTGTATTGACCCTATTCGCGACCACCACTCCTAGATTTTGCTCATACTTTCCATCAGGCAGAGCAGAATCAT
The DNA here is from genome assembly GCA_003709505.1 of Hyphantria cunea. Taxonomy (NCBI): domain Eukaryota; kingdom Metazoa; phylum Arthropoda; class Insecta; order Lepidoptera; family Erebidae; genus Hyphantria; species Hyphantria cunea. Next base: position 1,018,906 of record PKRV01002163.1, on the reverse strand, counting down.
TTTGGCAGCTAAAATATAAAAAAAACCTTTTCTGTGGTTTTATTTATTGGTATACCTTTGTACTCTACTTAACTTCTCCTAAGCGGGTGAGCCACGCTTCGGCACGAATGGGCCGGCTCGACCTTATTTATACCACGGCCTCACGGAAACAGAAACAGCGCTTGTGCTGCGGAGTGAGTTAAGATAGCGGAGGCCCATACCTCTACTCCTCCCCCATCCCCCTCCTAATCCCCCAAAGGCCGGCAAAGCACTTGAGATGCCTCTGGTATTGCAGGTGTCCATGGGCGGCGCTAATCGCTTACCATCAGCGATACGTCTGCTCGTTTGCCCCCTATTCCATTAAAAAGGCTGATCCGATTTCAATGGATTTTTGTGTCTGTTCTTGAGGATTCAAGAATAGTATAGTTAATAATAAAAATAAATTAATTTGAGCTACGGCGTTACCTGCGAGTGAAATTATACCGCAGGTAGCACCGCGAGGCTCATTTAGTATGTGTATATAATACGTAACGTTTAACGTTTTTCTATGTCTTGCCGAGATAGGATAGTTAACATCACGCTTAGAACATTAGCAGCCGAGCATGATTAAAAGAGACACAAACAAAGTTGCGTGGGTCAGCTAGTACTATGTATACTTTATTTACAATAAATAAACTAAGTGTAAGTAAATAAAAATTAATAATAGTAATTAGATAAAAAGTAATGATAATGAATAAAAATGAAGATTTTTTTAGACAAAAATTAATTATTATGTATTATAGTTTTTTTGTAACCACATTAGTTATAAAGATAAGAGAAATATAAGCTACAATTCCAACTAGGCGTAATAATTGAGGCAATAGCTAAAAGGAAACCTTGTCAAAGGTTAATAGTGAACGTTTTGGGTAAACCCCAATCACATGGTGCTCTGCTTGTCTAAATTAAAGCCAACTATTACATTCATAAGGTTTTGTAATCTAAATTGACGAATCCGTACCTAATGTTGGTTGTTTAGTCACTTTATTTACTCGGTGAATAACAAAGAAAGAATGATTATTTAACACTAGCTGAGTCCTGTAGTGTTACCCGTGGTTGTTTCTTAACTTCCTCATCCCGCGGAAAAAAATCATTTTTAGAGAAAAAAGTAGCTTATATACCATCCTACACTCTAATCTATCACTGCAAATTTCTATCCAGCTTGATTTGGCCGTTTCTGCGGTAAAGAGTAACAAAAATCCATCTATGCATCCAAACTTTTGCATTTATAATGTTTGCTAGTATTATAAATGCAAAAGTTTTCTTTGTTTTTGCGGTCTACACCCGCGTGTATATCGGTTATCGCAGTAAACAGTATTACTTTTAAGTTTTACATAAAGTTTTTCAATAGTTGTTGCGTGAAAGAGTAGCAAAAATCCATACATTGTCACGAATTTTTTCTTATATTCTATTGTATCTTCTTCTATCTTATTTATAATATTACTAGGATTAGAACAATAGGACAATGGTTTTCTGTGAAGCCCAGTCGAGCCGGCCTATATGGCCCAAGTATATCTCAACCGTGATTTCAATAGAGTTTTCGATATTAGTAAGTAAATAGTATCTTTTTGATTAATAGTAAGTTATTTATTTATTTAAAAACATATATTGTGAATACGTATGATAACAGGTATGATATGTCAACAGTCCATGTAAACCAATTTGTAAATTTAACTTATTTATAGGAAAGTTTATTTATTTTCATACACCAACGTTACTGAGTTAGGCCTCTCGTAAACTTTTTTTTATATAAACCTATTTGACTTGAATGTAACTGAATACTGAATTTACTTTATTGCCAAAGAATAACATGTTATGACTTCTCAACACATGACTTTTATGATGTGAGATACGTTTCTATACCGCAATATATTCCTACATTCGTTGCGCAAACAGATCTTGAATGTATTGCGTGTGTACGAAGAGTACGATACATAATATTAATGGCTGTACGTGTTCTAAATATCGTAAGATCATATTTTGAAAACAAGATCAAATTTGCTTACAGTATGAGATATTTGTATTGAGATATTTCATTGCCTTGTATTATGGCTTATCATCGAATAGCCGGCTCGTTTTATGAAATGTAGTTGTAAATATCTATAACAAGGATAACAGCAATGCGCAACTTTTATGTTGTTAGTTCCTAGGCCTTAACCACGCTAAATCTTAAAGCCAATTTCCTCCGAGCCTTTTTTGTAGAATTGGGTTGAGGTCAGCTTTAAGTCTACTACGATACTTTTGAACTTCGACTTTTTACGCGGAGCAACTTCCATCAGACCTACTTAAAACAAAAAGATGACTACTTTTTTATAATATTTTTAGTTAAGTCCACTGTTAAATGAATGCCTCCCCTTAAATGCATCAACTTATTTCATTTAACCACTTCAAATTATATCAAAAATCGAATTCAAAGCAGTATTGGAAAAACATCACCATAAACGAAATTGATAATTTATGGTGTATCTAACAACGATACTATTTATTTTGTTTTGATGTTTGTTACTAGCTTGTTACACGGAACGGCACCAGTAAGTTGCGGTAAATAATACAGTAATAGAGTTTTAATTGCTATGTGCAGGTATGATAAATGTTTCTGTATTTATTATCGAGGAACTAGTCTTTATCAAACTTTTCTTTATAACATGACAAAGCTTGAACAAATTTTTGGGTGTGACGAGTAACTGCTATGTAATTTTAGGACGTTGGGTATTTTGGCTTTGAAAGTATTATATTATATAAGTGGTTTTAAATTTCAGTCATCATCATCAACAGTCTTAAATGGAATAAGGCTCTCCTTAGAAAGGGTTTTTAGGTCTTCTAGCCAGACAGGTTGGTATAGTAGTCCAGTAGGGGCAGCGGCGCTGATTGTCTCTTGTGTTGTTCCCATATTTCGCGGTGGGCTATTGCTAAACTCGACAGGGACCTACTAGAGGAGGCGGCCATCATTCATTCTTGGCTGTCTCCGTAGCCCCCGATAGAGGAGGTCGACATGGCGGCTGGCCGATTACACAGATGCGGCCATACATCGCATCCAAGGTCATCGGTCTCCAAGGAAGGAGGTCTACTAGTAGTCCCAGTAGTTGGCGGATCTCCGTGCGGCATTCGACAGTCGATGTCGTGTTGCGCCTGAGGGCCTTGACCAAAGAGGCAATGGGTTGTAGCGATGTGTTGTTGGTAGTGTCGTTAGACATTGCCAAAAGCAACGGGTCTGTCCTTAGACCACTCCTGTGGAAATTGGGGTACGGTTGGATCCTTTGAAGTGGTCTCCCCCCCGGGCTGGCCGTATTTTGTTACGCCCATGAGTCTTTGGTCACGGCCTGGGGGGCGAATTTCCAAGAGGCGGCGCGCCGTGTTTTTTCATTGGCTCCTTCGTGGTTCGCTCATCGTGGTCAACTGTATCAGGCCTAGACCAAGTCTAATCCTCCTCGGTAGGTGGCTCTTTGACATTCACTTCCAAAAGCTTGTTCGGAAGCTGGTTGACGCTGCCTTCAACGTTGGGCAACTTTTACCCCGTTTGGGTCGAACCAGCGTCGCCACAAGAAGGCTGTAAATGAGGTTGACCGGTCGATGGTGCTATATGAATCAGCGGTGTGGGTGGCAGCTCTGATCGACCAGAATATTCGGTCCAATTCCGACACACCACTCCGTCGCAAGGGTGTGAAGTGGGGTGAAGTTCCGTTAGAGTTTTCACAGGTAACAAAGGTATATGTACATTTGTGGATGTCTTTTGGATGATATGATGATGACTTGTAGCTCTTGAACTGTTGAGTTGACAGTTGTTTAACATCCCATCAATCATTTACCTGTTATGTATAGTATTAGATCATTGAAAAAATGGAAGTCTGAGTTTAGCTTCAATCTTTGATATTTAAATTCTTAAATAATAAATCACATTTTATTCTAAACATAAAAAATTGAGTATTTCTTACTTTGTTTACTTTATTATAGTTAGATCAAAACAAATAGTTATTTATTCTTGCTTTTCTTAAAACAAAAAAACACATTCATTCGTAATATCATAATTTTTTTGCTCATATCTTACATGTAAAACTATTTTCAGCTGCAACTGTATGTCAATCCTGTGTTTCTAATCAGCAACCGGTCATAACAGCCAACCCCAACCCGATGCGAACATAATCCTGGCGCGTAATCCCTCATGGGACTACGGAGCTCCGCAGTAATAAGCTCAACTGTACGTAATTTGTCTGTGTTTATGTGATGAGTACATTTATTACTTGACTGTTCGTATACCTTTATGACTTAAGTGATCGACTCGCTTGAGGCAATGTAAGTTGCTGTTGAATTGAAGAAATCGCTAACCAGTTTACTCTATACAGTATTCTAATTTTAGTAGTGTAAAGAAGGCACTATAAGTAAAGAAAATATTAACCGACAGAAAAATCGTTTTCTTTTACATGTATTTGATACAAAATCAGTATACGATACCCGATCAACCAAGAATGCCTGAATGAATACATAGTTTTTTTTAAATTTAATAGTTCATTTATTCGAATCTTATAACTTAAGGCAACAGTTAAAACACTAAAGATAGCTTGAATGCATAAGATTTCAAAGTTTCACAACATTTTCCAATAGTAACAAGAGTATATATGAAAAAAAAAGTAATAAAAAATAAAACAGTCGAAAGGAAGGATTAAAATTAAAATAAAAAATAAAAACAAATGATGTACTAAAGCCCTGCTCCAGCACATTCAGCACGCATAGAATTGGATCGATCGATAAAATACCACACCCCGTCCAATACGGGCGTTTAGCAATTTAGTGGTTACTGAAACCTAAAGCATTCCTTTCAGAGGGGACTTTCAAAGGGTGATAATACACTTGTGACTTTTAACAAATAATACATAATTAACCTCACATATCTCACACACCGTTTGGTCTTAAACTAGGGAGAGCTCATCAACCATATTCATCACATAAATATATTGGTCCTAGGGGGTATAAAACCCATGACTTTGGCTTGACCAGTAGACGAACAGGCCAGTCTACGAAATGCACGTCTCCATGGGTGGCAGGGGACAGTAGTTGCAGTTGATCTGATCATAGAGTCCGGGAGAAATCCGGGAATATCTTAAAATACTGTAAGCAAACCAATAGGTTTTTGATTTAAAACTAAGACACGTCACTTTGATTACGTTAAATTTTAATAGTATGATTCTGGCATTATTTATCTGAAAAAATATTTTGCAAGAACTGTACGCAATAGTAATAATCGCTAAAATAAATAAAAATAAGATATATATATATATAGAATACATTTATAAAAGAAACAAACGAAACATGTAAGCATTTAAATATACATTCAATAGTGTTATGGGTTCGGGAGAAAATGATCAAATTATGAACTTATTATGTTCTATGTAAATTTTATCTAAATGAATAAAGCATATAAAATCCAAATTCACAAGATTAATGAAACAGCACACAAACGAACAAAGGCCCTGTCGCCACAGACTTCAACTTGACCTCTTAGATTGCAATCTTGACTAAATGATGAAAAATTTATCTTTGGTCATTATTATCTCGGTTGAAAATACTCAACGCTCTTACTGTATTAATTTTAGTTATTTAAATCTACCTCTCTGTTATGACCATTAGAAATGAATAACCGCTCACGGGTTAGAAATCGTCACCTAATTGAGTTGACACATATACACTGATTTCGAACTAAAAACTACATAAGCGACGACGAAGACGATAGTTTTAAACATAATCCAAAATAAATTAAACCCTCAAATATCAACGTTAAACTAATTCAACGATAAAATTAATTTAGAGTTCACCAGGTCCCTAACTCGATTCCACAAATATACGTAGTTCCGTAAATTACCACTAAATTTTGGATGAAAATAAATAAACAGGCGTACACACCTTGCCAATTTGATTGTTGAATTATTCATGATGTCTCACGCCGGCTCACACGAAGTAACCTGGGTGAGAGGGCCGAAGGGGAATGCGAGTACTCTCCAAACAACTCGTATCGTTGCTCGGGGGAAAATAACGAAATGGGCAACTGAAACACCTCCTCATTTAAGGCCCAAATAAAAAATATCTGAACTTATTAAGGTAGCTTAAAAGGCCACAGAAAGTGTCATTGTGATTACGTGACTACACAAAATAAGGAGGGTGATACTGCCAGCAATGTCTGAATAATTTAACAAGAAATACTAAAATTTAAATAAAATAAACACCTAATACATAATAATTCTAGCTTAGTTTGTCTTGCAGACAAAATAAAAACAATAAAACATTAAGTGGGTATTATGTTGAACTCACACCCCTTTTCTCGCTCTTTAAACTTTTTTATTCTAAACCAATGAAGTCTCTGTTCCAAAACAATTGTACTGGTCGCAAATAATAATAGTAGTTCAAAGTGCCAATGACGGACGACGACGACGTTGACGAATGCTTCATTTGACAGCTAATGTCAGCCTACGAGATTGTGTTAGATTTTTTTATTAAAGAATACAATAATAAGTCTGTGATTAAAACGAGCATTAATAATGGCTACAGTGCATCATTTTCTGCCAAGCAAAGAAGATTTTTTGGTGGAGTTACAGGAGCGAACTGACTTTGCTGAAAATGTTCGATACAAAAGGTTTAAAGCTGCGATGGTGTTTATAACGTTAAGTCGTAAACATCTCATTCGAAAACACATTGCATTACTATCAAGAAAAGCTACAATAATACAGTGTGCATTTAGAAATTATAGGGCAAGGAAAGCGTATCGTGCAGCATTGAGAAGAGCAGTTCGAAATAAACATGAAAGACATTACGCTAGAGCCGCTACCATAATTCAGGTATTATTAATATTACTTATTTTCTTATTAAATGCAATAAAGCTATAATAAAAATGTATTCCAAAAAATATCGAAAATGATTACCAATCAGCTTAAATTAACTTCAGTCTTTATAATTTTTAGACTTAGTGACAAATAGAAAAGTATTTACACAAGATACCTGTTCGAGATTTGTTCTATGAAGACGATGGTTTTCAAAGTTATTTAGAATTATAGACTGCAAATTAATAAATATTTATTTAAGTAAAATAATTACATATAATAGTCCTTTAAATGAAGTTTAGTTTAAGTATATGAATGATTTTAAAAGGTAATATGTCCATATTTGGAATTTAAAGTAAATCTATCATATCTAATAAAATTATTGTTTAAAAATTGGTAAATATATACATCGGTAATCTGTGATGTTGCTTTAATTACCCATAAACTATTCGAGAAAATTGTTGCTATCAATACATATTTTGGTCAAAAGTGGATATCGACACAAGTCATATTGATAAAGGTTTCGCCACGGCGTGTTATATTGATAATTGTTTCTGCCCAGTAGATAAACTTCAGTATGACGCACTATGTACGTGTATACCATAGTATATAATCCTTACACTATTGTCTCATCTTTATTTCCACGCAAGAAAAAAATTCGTCAATACTAGAAAAGATAGTAGTTAAGAAGTCCTATTGACAAATATCCTCTATACGTCCTTATAAGGAATGTCAAGGTATTTTATATCCAAAATGTTTTTTTCGGTGTCCCGTAGGCCCTGTGGCGCGGACATTATTCAAGAAAAACCAAGTTCTGCTACCGTACATATCGACGTTGGTTGTATACTGTGACGGAAAGAGGGGAAAGACGCGCGGCAGAAGCAGCTGAGTTTGGTATAAGAAGTCGTGCTGATGACTTGAGAATTTTGGAAGAAGAGGCTCGCCAATGGCTAGCGTTTGTCGTTTTCAAATTACATCATTTACTCAGAACCTACGTTTGTGCTGGAGTATACTCGGAACCAGCCACGAACGAACTATCGAAATTTGAAAAGCTCCTAAAATCTATTCATTATACGGAATATATGAAGAGACTGAAGCGTAAATATAATGAGTTTGTAAGAAAACATAGACCGGCTTTTTCAAATAAGAGGTTGTTTCCAATAATCGGCGACGGGACTGACTATTGGTATCTATCATTGGCAGAAATGTACGAACTAACTACAGAGACTCCTCCTAAGCCGGATAATAGGCATAAGGCAACACACCATGGACGAATGCATAAGCAACCTTTCCTCTGGAAAAAAGTAGGACCAGCAATTGTTTCCAAAGACAGAGGCCCATTCAAGACACCGAGGACTATACGGATGTCTGAATCGCCACCCGCTCCAACTCCAACTCCTATATGTAGTGAGAAACAAGAGCATTCCAAAGATCCTAGATTTCATCTCTATTTAAAACATTACAAACCAGAACCAGCCTTATTCGATTACGTCAACTTTCATATTAATGTATTGCTACGGCGGAAAATATCTGTACAGAATATTGATCGCAATGAATAAATAAGGTACTTTTACATGAAATTAGATCAAATTTTCATTGAACATTAAAAACAGCAGAGTGGTTTGTTTGAAAACACTTGTTTTTTTACATGGTTGGGTATTATTCTCCCTTTTTTCTCGGATATCCGTAATCAGGCTGCTAAGTTTGGAAGGGTCGTCCGGATGTTGCCAGCCGCGAGCCTTTTGTTGTTACGCTTTTGTTGTTGTGAATTTTACACTTGTAATTTATTTCAGGAAACGCCTTGGTGAGAAAGAAATTACGTTAAACTCTCCAAGGAAAATGTGTTTTGTAAATTAACATTACGCTTGTATAGGTTTTGAGGTCGAATATTTTTTGTTCGCTGTCCTAAATTATATTCTTAGATTTATGCTTGTTCAACAGAATAAATTGTGTAATTAGTGTGAAAATGAGAGAAGTTTATGTGTTTCATTGAAATATGTTTTTAAGTTTATTACTAAATTAAGTGTTAATAACTTTTTTCCTTATTGCGAAATAAGTTAAACGTAACTTTGTTCAAATACCTATATTTTATATGAAAAAAATGTAGATACTTTGGTTTCCATCGTGAGAAAAGCTTTCAAAAGAATTCTTTAAGTTGACTTGAATAATAGCGTAGTAATAGGAGAGAAAGAGGTTAATAATTTGACATCCTTCATTAGACACAGTGATTCGTATTACACACACTTTTTATGTGATAAACACATTTTTTTTTAAATGGTCCTTGCAAAATGACTCTACTTTGGCTAATGGAAACCGTAATCAAAATCCAAGAGTGGTCACATTATTCATTGCGAATACGGATAATGCAACAATGACCCACACTATGACGACTTAGAGATGGTTCTGCAAAAACGAGAAATACCTATATTTTTCATTTCTATTTAAGAAAAGTATGATCCAGATACTTTCACTCGTAATATAAATATATGTGTCTCATGTAGTACTACTTTTGTATTCAAATACGTCCACGTATACCGCGAAATCACATATAAGCTAAACTATGATAGTATTATTCTCCCGTTTGTTTTCGCTCCACTGTATTATGCTTAAAGTATTTCCACTATATGTCTTTAAACTCATTTATCCTACAATGCCCGTTTGACTCGACAAATTTATTAGGGTCAGAATAATGCAGGTTGTGGGTTTCTGAACCGACTCCTTATTGCACAGCCCGACTTAAGGCGGACCCATTTGTCAGACGTATAATGGTTGACCCACTTTACTTATGTGCCACGAAGCTGCTAGAATAATGTTTGATTTGTGTCGCGAAGCCATAGCCACAATTACTTTAGCTATCATTTATTTCATAGTAGATTTCATATTTTTTGCAAAAATTTTATTTCACATTCAAGGTTTTTTTTTTTTTTTATATTTAAGCTGCCAAAATGACTCTGCCCTGCCTGATGGAAAGCATGAGCAGAATCCAAGAGTGGTGGTCACCATCCTAAATGTGAAAAAGAACAATGCAGCATGGTGACCCACACTATGGCGGCCTGGGGGGAAAGGGGTTGGTGAGGGGGATAGGGGGCGTTGGATTGGGGTATGGGCCTCCGGTATCCTCACTCACTCGATGAAACACAGNAGCATGAGCAGAATCCAAGAGTGGTGGTCACCATCCTCAATGTGAAAAAGAACAATGCAGCATGGTGACCCACACTATGGCGGCCTGGGGGGAAAGGGGATGGTGAGGGGGATAGGGGGCGTTGGATTGGGGTATGGGCCTCCGGTATCCTCACTCACTCGATGAAACACAGCGTAAGCGCTGTTTCACACCGGTTTTCTGTGAGGCCGTGGTATCACTCCGGTCGAGCCGGCCCATTCATGCCGAAGCATGGCTCTCCCGCATGGTTACGTAAATGATGGTAATATAGGTTTATTTATCTTTCAGTTTTGTTAACTTTGCGTCAACTGTAACCGTCAGCTTCGCTCTGAGGGTGTTTGGGATATGAATACAGTATAGAATAAATTTGCAAGTGTTTCAATTTACACCCGCCGACACTTCACTGTGCTGATACGCACCCGAGTAGTTGAAGTGCAAAAAAGAAAACAACGAGATGTGGCACGCGTGAAATGGGGGCTAGACGGCTGAGCGCGAGCTTACCTTGACTGAACTAGCTATTTTCAAATATGACTGAAGTGCGACACTGATTTATTGTGTGTTTTACACCTCAGCTCTGAAAGCAACTACTTATGCTTACGTGTTATTAAATGGATGAGTATGTTCTTACCCCTGTCTCACTTTAAATGTAATTAGCGTTCACAGAAATGTGTTTTTATGAACAAGCATCATGCATTATAAAAGGAAAAACGTTTAAAGAAAACATTAACAACGTTTAGCTTAAAACGTCATCTATAAACTATTTAATAAAATTAAATAGTGAACTCATCGTTCAAGAGTTTATTTTTCTTAAAGTTTCACGTTTCCAGTTTTTATCCAACTCGCTCTTCTCGAAACCGGCGTGAGGTTTATCTCACAATTCAAATCCGGACGGGACATTGGAATCTACTGCATGGTTTACTATAAACATCCGTTTGCGGAAGCTCCAGTACAGGTTTTCCATAAACACGATACATAAAATTTTAGAAAAATTGTACTTTTGACACAGCTACTCAATTTTAGTGAATTTACAATTTGAAAAGACAACAGCACAAGCTCGCTTTCCAAAGCAGGTCTAATGTTTTACAAGCAAAAAACTGCTATAAAATATTAAAAAATTGAATGATAGTACGAGAAAAAAATTAACTTTGAAATATAAATAGCTGTCTATTCAGTCTTATTGACATAACTTAATGCAAAATATTACTCAATAGTAACAAGCTCTAGAATTGACATTTCCTTAATACTTTTTGGGCCTTGAATGAACGAGTCACATTTTCGTGGAACGTTAGAAATAGATAATAATTATGTGAGACTCAAACAGTTTATTTGCAGTGCATTCAAATTATTATTAACATTATATTTAATGGAATTAAATAGAAACGCGTCATCGTAAACCTTTTTCGTAGAAAACCAAGGAGCATTCACACGATTACATTTCCACGATTCTTAGACGGAATCTCAAGCTATTGCCGGTGGAAGTTCCAAATCGATATCGCAGTCTTGAGTAGGTCCGTGATCTGTATGAAAAATGCGGAACGAGTCGTGGTACGCAGTAATTAGTGGTTCACGGTACGCTTAAGCGCGCGAGGGCGGGTAGAGATACCATAAGTTCCTTACATTCAGATATATATTATATACACAGCATGAGTATTTTTACATCCTTTGCTGAATTAGAAATACCTTTTGTCGGATGTTTTTCGGAATGTCATTCTGTACCTGACAATACCCTCTTTGAGCTCATAGTGAATTCTGAATGTTATTGATTTTAAATTTGCTTACAAACGAATCCTCCTTTTGTTTGTGACAGAAAAAGATCTGGCCGTCCACTTAGTATTCGTACGAAAAAAGTGATCAAAGCAGTAAGGTAAAGAATTCGATGAAATCCTATCCGAAAGCAAAAATTTTATCTCGAAAGATGAAGATAGCACTTAAATCCATGCCGCATATTTTAAGATGTGTCTTAGACTTGCAGCTTATCAGAAACGCATAGGTCATTCCTTAATTGATAATTTAACAACAATTACCTAAGCGGCACGCAAAGGGTCACCGAAAATTATTGTTTACAGATGAGAGTTTTTAACAATGTTTTTACGCTACTGAAAGCTCTAAAAAAACTTCCCGTTAGCCAACAGAGTACAGCCATACTTTCATGCAAAAGTATAAAAACAGCAGCACCTTAATGTAACAAGATACATTCTTGAGAAAGTAGTTAAGTCCGTAAACAACACCATGCCCACCAACCCCAATCCAACGCCCCCTATCCCCCTCACCATCCCCCTTCCCCCCAGGCCGCCATAGTGTGGGTCACCATGCTTCATTGTTTTTTTTCGCATTGAGGATGGTGACCACCACTCTTGGATTCTGCTCATGCTTTCCATCAGGCAGGGCAGAGTCATTTTGGCAGCTTAAATATAAAAAAAAAATGCTCAATAACCAAGAATGTTTTTTTAGTAAGAGTCGGCGCCGGGTTATAAAGATTGAACTAGCCAAACTTTGTTAGAAACGAACATTTCGGACTTCATCAGAGCTAAAGACTGGCCGTCATCTAGTCCTGATCTTAATCCACTGGATTATGATTAATGGTCCGTTTTAGAGAGTAAGCCTTGCTCTAAACGCTATGATTTAGAGAATTTGGAGTCCCTAAAACAATCCATATGATTGGCAGTGAAGAGTTTTCGCATATGAAGAGTGCGTGCTGCTATTGATAACTGGCCTCAAAGTTTAAAGGATTGTATTGCATCTAATGGAGCCCACTTTGAATAAGCTTCATATATTTTTAATGATTTTATATTAATGTAATAATATAGCACCCTTTAATAGTAATAAATGTTCCGTACAATAAAAAAACCAAGTAATTATGTTGTTATTTATAAAAGTATATTCATTATAGTCATATCAAGCGTGATTATTATTATTGTCGTGTTTGACTTTTAAGTTATATTATTATTTTATGTGAAAAATGTAGATTTTCTTTTGAAATAAAAAAATATATAGGTATGCTTCACAAAAATTGGCAACATATTGAAAATACAGGTAAAAAAGAAGAAAGAGGTATTTGTTATTAGAATAGCTTGAAAAATTATACTAAAAGATGAAAAGGTCATGGTCGCGTACATACAATTTGAATTGCCGAAAAGGTCCATTCATCTTTATTTTATCTATATAGATTTAATAAAACAAAGCTCATGAGTAGCTTTGTTTTATTAAATCTCCTATTTATAGAATTAATGCAAACAAGACCGATTACGATATACGATGCTTTAACAAAGGGCAGAGTACTGTTCTATTCATTAAAACCTCAATATACGTTATGTAGCATTTCATACAAAATTGTACCCCATTTTTTATTGAATTTAGATATAGTAAAATATTTTATATTTAGGCTCGGTTTTAGCGGTTACAGATAGCTTTCGGATAGTTTATCCAGTAGATAATTTATTGCATCTTTTATTAAATTGTCTCGAAACATCTATATCTGATAGATGATTTGACTCTCTATCCGCAATTTATTTGTAACCGGTGAAAAAGTTCCTAAATGTTGATTTGAGAATAAAACAAAATATTAACAATAATTAATCATTTGAATTTCAAATTGATAATAGATGACAACCTGACTATACTTTATGATATTATTAGATGATTCAGATGAAAAAAGGTATTTTAAATCTGTTAACTAACTGACTTCTTTGCCAAATCTTCTTAAGTCGTACGTCATACAGTGTGGTGATCCTACCGCTGCCGTCGGAAGAGGTAAATTGTACCCACCTTTCATGTCCGTAGGTGTTGCAATAACGTTGAATGAAAGAAAATTACTAACCTCGTTATGTCTGTTGAGTAGAGTAGGAAATGCCAGTCCGCGATATTTCGAAATTCTTTCTTTTGTTACTTTTCCATTTTATTTTATTTTTCATGCAATACATGGCCAGCGAATAAGGGTTGATATTTTCATGTGACAATTTAGTTTATTGATTTCTCTTCTTACAAAGATTTGTAATCCTCCAAGAGATAAGCTCCTACAACCTAAGCTAATAACTTTGAAGTTGTAACTTTAAGAGTATTCTATGTTGACCCTTAATGATGGTTACACATATGGCACAATAGTTGCCCATTTAATACGGAGTCCCACAAGATAGCGTATTAGGCCCTACCTTATTTCTGGTCTACATTAAAGATCTTTGCCAAACAACCATACTGTCAGGAAAAATCATCTCCTTTTCTGACGACACTGCCATTACCTTCCACGGCGACTCATGGTCACAATCACAAACTGCAGTTCTAAATGGATTTAACACCATCTTTAAATGGCTCATCTCTCACTCACTGACACTTAACACCGCCAAAACAAAACTCATCATATTCTCACTAAGCTCCACGTCACAACCGAAGACACCAATATTTCTTCAAGCACATACCTCTTACAGCGGCACACCTAATGGTTGCTGTCCATCCATAACTTCTACCGATAACATCAGATAACTTGGTGTCATACTTGATAAACATCTCAATTTTAAAACACACATTACAAACCTAGCAAATCGAGTACCAAAACTTATCTACATTTTTAAAACACTTCGACACATTGCCAATGCTCACATCATTCGTATCGTGTGTTATACTATGTGTCAATCAATAATTTGTTACTGTATCACAACCTGGGGTGGTGCCGCTAAAACTCTTTTAAAACCACTGGAGGTAGCTCAAAGAGCCGTACTTAAAGTTGCTGCTTTTCGCCCATTACGATATCCCACTTCCGAATTATACTAAAATTGCAACGTTCTTACGCTTCGACAACTATTCATACTAAGCGCCATACTTCATCAGCACACGCAAGCTCCACACGCACATGACCAGACTATGCCTAAACGAAGAATCAAAATCTACACTACACCTCACACTTACTTTACATTCTCAAAACGATTTTTATACTGTCTGGGACCATTTCTATATAATAGAGTTACTCAAATCTTTCCGATACACAAATCCTCATATGCTTCAATAAAATCTCAAATTATTCAATATATTTCGAAGAAAAACTATATGGAAACTGAGAACTTCATGTCATCAAAAAGTCTATTATAACTTCATAATTTCATAGACACACAAACACACTCCCACACATGCACACGTTCACACAAGCAAACATAACAGTTAATATAAACTAGTATTTAAATTTTAATAACAATTTGCAATTTTATATGTATACCTATGTATCTTTTGTTAATTTTATGGAACGCAGAAGCAGATTATTCTTAATACAGGCTATTTAATTAGCCTAGCTAGAACACCTGTGACTATTATGGAAAGGTTATATTTTTACGAAATAATTTATTATTATTATCCGATAACTGTTTCGCTCTAAAAGATCAGTGTTATTTTTACTCGTTTTTATTTGATATTGATAATGGCAACAGGCAGATGCTTGACATGTATAGATAACGGTACATAACCCTTACTGCACTTTGCTGGTTTTTTTACGGTCTAGGGGGAAAACGAGCAGATGGATCGCTTGATGGTAAGCGATTATCGCCGCCCATGGACACCCGTAACACCAGAGGCGTCACAAGTGCGTTGCCGGCTTTTTAAGCAGGTGTACGCTCTTTCTTGAAAACTTGAAGATTTGAAGTTCGGTTTGGTCCGGGAATACTGCTAACGACAGTTCATTCCAGAGTTTTGTTGTACGAGGAAAGTTTAATAAATACCAACGTTCCTTTTCAACCACCTTGACCGTATGGTAGCGCCCTAACTTGCCTTTATAAGGCGTTATTTCCAGTCGCAGCTACTCGTAACACTATAAAAGTTTCTAGCGTCATATTCTAGTGATCTGGGAGTTAAAATCATTGTCGATCCATCTTTTCCCAGCAATTATTCCGGATAACTTGACTAAGATACAAAATAAATTTAAAACATTATTTTTTTTCATCAATTTGAACATGAAACATCATTGTTAACATGGTTTTTAATTTAGTGCAATTTTAGCTAAGAAGAAGTGCTTTATCGGATTCTATGTGCGTGTACAAGTGCGATGTAATTTGCGGGGAGCCAAATATTCGATTTAGATATAAAATTGCTTAGAGTTGTGAACCGCGTTGCCCGTTTTACTATTAAATTTTCCGGTCACTTCACTGAATTCGCTTTCACCATTTTGGTGAAAATAGGCTATTGTCTTTTAAAAGCCTCTCATATCGCTTTATTATGTAAACTGAATACTAATTTATGTTAAACGATGTTATATCCATTTTATTGCTAGCAAGTGCACTGTGTTATTTATTAATCTCCATGTATTGATTATTCTATTGTATAGTATAATTATGGTTTTAATAATTTGATAACATAGATTTGAATCTTGATAAATCTTATTGCCATAATAAATGTTAATGATTGATTTCTTTTTGTATTATTTTCTGAACAAAACTCTTCAGAAAACAAAATCTCATCTCGTGAAAAATACAAGTTACCTAGATTTTAACTAAAGTACTACTAAAATACAAGTCAGTGAAGCTGACTGACCCATAAACCAGTAAATAACTATTTCATCATCATCATCAGCCTATCGCAGTCCACTGCTGGACAGGCCTCTCCAATTACACGCCACTTAGTTCGATCTATGGCTTCTCGCATCCAGCTCCTGCCAGCCGTCCCGGGCAAATCATCGCTCCACCTGGCCTGTAGACGTCCTACACTACGTTTCCTAAATAACTATTTACAAAACAGAAAAACTGCTGGTACAGGTTTGTAGTGAAAATTTGTAAGAAATGAAGATATGATCAATGATATAATATAAAAACCGGTTAAACCTTTCGCTTACCTACAAGCGAAAGGTTAGCATAAATGGGAAATGAAGTTTTTGGTTTTGATTTGAAATAAACATGTTCATATATTAGATAGATGTAGGTGTATTATAGTATTATAAGATAGCCATGATTATATTATTATATGATGTTAAAGACAGACATAAGCGTACTTGTACTAGTGAAATTACGCCGAGAGTCCATGCACCGTATATATAGTTTCACAGAATTTTCCAACAAGACTAACCTCCGTCCATTATTGTTTCTAGCTAATGGACCAATTATTGAAGTTTCATCCTAAAACTATACCGATTGGTTCAGTAACATTACTCCTAATTGCTTCATATATTACGTATTGTTCGACATTGCTAATATAATTGCTGCTACTACATCGGTCCGTGTAATTCTATCATTGGTACTTTAGAAAATTGTGGGTATCGATAGTTGTTTTTTTTTTTTTAATATTTAAGCTGCCAAGATGACTCTGCCCTGCCTGATGGAAAGCATGAGCAGAATCCAAGAGTGGTGGTCACCATCCTCAATGCGAAAAAGAACAATGCAGTATGGTGATCCACACTATGGCGGCCTGGGGGGAAAGGGGATGGTGAGGGGGAAAGGGGATGGTGAGGGGGAAAGGGGATGGTGAGGGGGAAAGGGGATGGTGACGGGTTTTGGGGCGTTGGATTGGGGTATGGGCCTCCGGTATCTTCACTCACTCGATGAAACACAGCGAAAGCGCTGTTTCACACCGGTTTTCTGTGAGGCCGTGGTATCACTCCGGTCGAGCCGGCCCATTCATGCCGAAGCGTGGCTCTCCCACGGTGTTGGTAATATATGAATGTTGGGTGGTTACTCTGTAACCTTGAAGCCTAAAAAGGATCGGTGTGCTTACTTACTGAAATAAAACTTAATTTAATTTCAATCTAGAGAGTGTGGAGATACTTCGAAAGTAACTTAAATTACCTGTAACTTTAAATTGACTACAGTAAGAAACAAAATAAAATTTATTATTTTATTTAAATCAATCCTTATATCGGCAAGAATAATTTCATATTTCTGCCCTTCACTTTATGTTATTTAAGATCAGCGCAATATGTTACAGTGCAAATAGTTTAGGCTGTTTTGTTAGGCAAGCCCCTTTTCTGATGCTGACCCAAAATATAATCTGGAAACATCATATTAGGGTAAGAAAAATACATTAAGCAGAGGAGTCATGGTTATAGATACCGCACATATTAGATGAGAAATGTGTCCGAAATTCCGTATTCTCATTGCAGTTCTATTATCGGACTAATCACTAGGATATAGATATTAATAGACCACAATCCATATACCATATAGAATTATGATATTTGTCTTAATTTAATACACAGTTTTAAAATTCAATGCTTTAATTAGGTAAGTTTATATGTATGACTGTCACTCATTTGAATAAATTGTCTTAATTGAATAAATGATTTTGAATTTGAATATAGTACGTTACCCGACTTACTCCAGCATGGCTCAAATTTTAGTGTATAAAATACAATTTAATAAACATTAATTCGAAATAGTTTTCAACCGAGAATTTGGAAGATGTACTGTATCATGAATTCTATAAATTTCAGTTGCTTGTGATTACAGATTTCTAAGATTTTGTCTAATGGGAGAAGTGGTTTTTAGTCGTGAAATACTGTAATTTCAGAATTAATTAATAACTTTAACGAATTATTGTAATTAAAAAAATAAAATACACATAAATGCTATATGTTATAATGTATGTTTAATGTTATATAAAACAAAATATCTAAAGCCTGTTTATAACAGACTTTTTAGAAACATTCCAAGTTTTTTATATTCTTCTTTTTTGGAAATTATTTAGATCTTTGGAGTATTTCACAGTTTTGAGGAATTTCTTCAGGGCGAGATACGTAACGGTTCTCGGTATCCGCTCTTCTTGACAAATACATTTGCTTAATAATTTTATACGTTTACGTACGTACGTACGTTTCCAAATTGAAAATTTTGCTGCGAGTTGTGTTTGTCTTAATAAAATTAATCTCAAGAAGAGTTTAAGAATTCCTCCTTCTAGACTTTTACTAAGTAATAGCGTAATTGGATTAATATAAGCTTTTCTTTGAATAAAAGTAACTAACAAAGTAGGCTATTGTATGCATGTTCATTTGTGCTGTTTGAATTCAGTTTGCATTATGTACGGAGTACGCATACATCAAACATCAGAACGCAGTAAAAAGCGATGCTTTAGTACTTGAAAGCGCGAAAGGTACTTGTACCGACACGTCGTGCCTGGCTTCGTGTGAAACGTATAAACAAACATGTTATGTACGAGGTGCGAGTGGCTGTGACTTGAAAGGAGGCCTTATAAAGGCACGTTAGGGCGCTGGCATACGGTCTAGGTGGTTGAAGAGGAATGTTGGTATTTATGATAGTTTTAAGTATTACCATATGCGTTCAATAATTTCGGTTCAAATTAATTTGATTTCGGCTTTCGCCTGACGATTAGGGATAAGAGAAAACTAGCTACGATAGATGTTAATGTTCTTATTATTGTTTTACACAATAAAACTAGCCTAATTTTTTTATGACATAATCTAGCAATCTGAGAGTTAAAATAATTGGTCGATCCATCTTTTCCAGTAATTATTCGGGATAACATGACACAAAATTATCATTATTTTTTCGTCAAGTTTAAACATTAGATAGATTTAGTAAAAAGTAATTATAATGATATTGCAAATCGGCTTCTCATATATATTATTAATTTGTATCTAAGTCTCGATTCCTTTCGATTATTAGAAATTTTTAGTAACTTTGGAATAATAATACAATATAGACTTAATTACTACAGTATAATAAAATAGGATTGTTACATATTGGTTCAGTCTATGGTACAATAACGCCGAGATATTTTTGTTTATTTTCAGATATTTATTAACTCTCTATAAACTATGGTTTTCATTTTTACATAAATCTAATAAGCAAAAGGCTACAATAGAAAGCACACAGACTGGAAAAATAATTGCATACATGTGAATTCAGTAAAAGACATGTTAGAAAATATAAAAGAACGAAAAGCAACTTATCTCAATAGTAGCTCTAATTTGTTTCAGAGTTCCAGCCAAGCTCTTTACTTTCCTTCAGACTGAAACACGGCTTATAATAGCTAGACGCTATTTTTCTTTGACTTTTAAATGGAAGTACACTCTGTCTGTATGTTACGCTTCAGTTAAACCACTGCACCGATTTCAATGAAATTTGGCACTGAGATGCCAAATGCCTGCAATGTGTAGTCTATGTCCTCATAACCCATAGTTGTTCCACATTATTTAGGACAAAAAAATGGGTTAAATACCCTAAATAACAAACATTTTTTAAAGAGTAGCGCATACCTAGAAGTCACAAATGTTACATTCTCTTTTATAATATTTTTGTGAATGAGTTTGACCAACGTGCCTCTCTAGTTAAAATATTGTTTTAATGAAAAAGTACCATGATAGCTATAGGAGAGCCATGAACTTGGGCATGAATGGGCCGGCTTGACCGGAGTGATACCACGACCCTACAGAAAACCGTTTTGCAACAGCTTTCATTGTGTTTCACCGAGTGAGTGGAGATACCGGAGGCCCGTATCCCATCCTCCCCATCCGGCAACGCACTTTTGACGCATCTGCTGTTGCGGTTGTCCATGGGCGGCGGTAATCGCTTACCATCAGGCGTTACGTCAGCTCATTTGCCCCCTATTCCATAAAAAATAATCATTGTAATATTCAATAGTGACCCGTAGATGACTAAACATTGCAGGAAGGGGGAATAAACGCATTACTTTTATTACTCTCATCAACTGAATGGCAGGTTAACACATTATCGGTACTGCGGTTAACGATGGAAGATTTGTAAAATAGTAGTAATATTCCGGACATCATAAAAAGACGTTTTAAGAATATTTCTACTTTGAAAAATCCCCAATTTTCGGTTGATTTTGTTAGATCTGATAGAAGAAAGTATATACTCTTGTGTCTATGTTTTATTTAAACATATTTGTAAATTTATTTAACGAGTTATTTGGACTAAGGAGGTATGTATTAGTCTGTGTATATATATGTAGTGCTAAGGCTATTTGCTTGTTTTATTTGTTTTTCAGTCACATAAATTTTATATTTGCCATGCCTATTTAGACATAAAAATTAATACGTTATTGTAAACTTTTACATAATTTCTCGTATGTTCATTTTTATCATGAAATTATGCAAAAAATCATCTGTTTTTTGTGCTTTTGTACGTAAACAGGTAACCTATGAAAAATTTCAGCATTAAGGCTACCCTATGTATATTGTGGAACTAATTTTTCTGTTAGGAATATTTATTTGCGTACTATCGTTGTCGATATTTTATTTAATATATAAAATTCTCGTGTTGTGGTGTACGTTACAAACTCCTCTGAAACGACTGGACCGATTTTTATTAAGTTTTGTTTGCATATCGGGTAGATTTCAGAATTGGCCAACATTTATTTTTCATACCCCTGAATGATAAGGATGACCCCACGCCTATTTTTTAAATACAAAAAAAAATGGCGAAACAATGTTTGCCGGGTCAGCTAGGGTATCTAAAATATGTAAATGAAAATGAATAACAAAAATGTATGTAGGCGCATAACTTTCGATCGACTGCAATAGTTTTTTTTTGTGTTTGTTGTTCTCAGGATAAGGTTTGTACAGAAGAAAACTAGAAGAAAACCGGAGGTGTTGTATTTTCTTAGTCCACTTAGTCCTATACACTGCGGAACGTTTGATAGTTGAAACGGTCTTAAATTTTAATAATATTTACTATATAATGTCAATAAAACAAATACAGTTATTCATAAAAATATGTGAAGTTAGTTCGTGAGTGCTCCAAAACTCACAAATATTTTTACCGATTCAGCGTTTAATTTTGACACGATGTAAAACCCGCTCCAATGACCTTTATCTTTTATTTCATCAGCTTTGTTGCTCAATCATCATTAATGAAACTACAGTGAGTCGCAGCTAATTGTGACAAGGTATAGCTAGTTACTGTATAACTTATATTTTTTTTAATAAATCAATATCATTTCGTTTCCCAAATTTATACATTCACAAAAACTAAAGGATTCTAAAGAAACATTCTAAAACTATACAACTAAATGAAATGTGAGCGCATTTTTGAAATATTAAAATAACCGCTTTTTACATAATAACTTGTATGTATTTACGGAACATAAATCGAAATAACAGTTTTTTTTATCTATTTTCGTCTGCCTATCGGTCTGTCTGTTTGTTCTAGCTATTCTCTGAAACGACTAGACCAATTTTGATGGGACTTTCACTGGCAGACAAGTGATGCAATGAGGAGTAACTTAGGCTACTTTTTTAGACTAGTTTTGCCCCGCGGCATTATCTGCGGTTGTAAAGGTAGTTTGTACTAAGAATGGACTGCTCCATGCATATACTATTTTATATTAGGCATATTGTGATTATATTTAGTTCAATCGTGGTAGTATTAGTGCCTGAGGTTGTCAGCTCGAACTAAATCTGATACACCCCATTAGGCATCGTCATACAACACAGGTTACATGTTGGATATGCTATTAGTGCAGTGCGGTATTGTTCTATTAAATTATGTTGCTCTGTTGGTTATGTTTGACAATATAATGGAAATAGTTTAATGGAATTACCCTCGTGTGTCTCTTCCCAAAAAATCAGACTAGTAATGCACGTAACTAAAACCTAGTTTATTACGGGAAACAGTTTTACGCTTACGTTTTACGCTATGTATTGTTTTTCAATATAGCTCCATTACATTACAAAAAATAAATATTAATGTTCAATGAGTATTATTTTGTTTCGCGTTTTCCTTAGCTTTGAGGGTAATCTATAAATTTTTACCCTAAAAACCTCATAGAGCAGAGTTAGAAAAAAAGAAATTAATATTGCTTACATGCTTAAAAATAGAGTGGGACACTTTTCGCTAATATCTTCAACTAGCTGAGCTACAAAGTACAAAGCGTTGTACCGCTTTGTACTTTTACGATATATACGATATTAAATTAATTGTATCTTTAGAAATTGTAGCCTATGTGTTATTTTAATGTATAAGCTATATTATGGTAAAGTTTCATTAAAATCCATTTAGTAGTTTTTACGAGAAAGAGTTACAAACATCCATCCATGCTTACAAACTTTCGAGTTTATAAAAGTAGTAGAATTTCCGGGAGAGATGGTGATTGCTTTAGTTACCAACCGAAGTTAATTTTTAAATTTACAAATCCCATTTTCAAATGCAATCTCAACTACGGTTTGAAAAAATAATGAAACAATAGATTTACAATTGCGTGAAATAACCCTTGTTATTACTTATATCCAGCTTTTGCCCGCGTTTCGTTGTTAATGTCGGTTGTCGTGGTAAATAGTAGCCTTAGACCTCCATCAACGAAAGTATTTCCGTGTCAAATTTCTCTAAAATCAGTGCAGCGGTTTAGCCATGATTGCGTAACTGACAGACAGATAGACAGACAGAGATACAAACTTACTTTTGATTTTTTAATTTTAGTATGGATTCTACAAATTTACTGCATTTTGATCTGTTGTATAAGCTTACCTTTGAGAAATCTTTGAGCGTTGATTACAGTAAGCTATTATGGCGAAGAAGCATTTCAACATTACTTTTATTAGCAATCGATAACGTTACGTAAACTCATGTCGATCGACCTTGGAATTAATGATATGTAGGTATGTTCCCAAGGTCTCAAAATCCATTAATCTCATAATTTTGAATTTCAACAATCACTATACGAAACTTCTCAAAAGAAGTTTGCCATGAATCTATTGTTGCTGAGTTATTGCTTTTACAATGTACCATTTGTATACCTTATTGGTACAATGGAAACTCAATATATAACCTGAATAGTAATATTTCCTACTAATTGATATTGAATTCAGAGAAAAGAAGTCAGGGTTTAAAAGGATCCTAATTAGTTTGAGCAAATTGCGCCATAAGTACTGGTAAATAGCTCTTACAAAATCGTTCAATATTCCTGCAGCGGCCACAGATAAAATGAAGAAAAAACAGAATAAAAACTTATTCCACTTTTAAACTGAAAGGCTATTTCATTAGTCGTAAAGATAGCATCTGTATTTATCTCTATTATAACACATACAGTATCATTACTTCTGAATAAAAATGTTTATAGCCTATCAAAATCAGATTCATTTTAAGAAATGCGTGCGGAATCAAACACGCATCTTTGGAATTCTGGCGTTCTTGTAAATATGTTAATTAACATAAGTGAATCTCTTATAAAATAATTAAGTGTATACTTAAATAATTACATATCTATAATCATATACAGGTATTCAGAGATAGGTAAACACAGATAGGAGTAGTAATTATATAAACATACCGAAAAAGAGAAGGGTTTTAAACAGATACACATGAAAATATAAGTCTCGTATCACTTTGTTGGTCACGATGAATTTTGCAACTATCTAAGCCATTTTCACGTTTTTTTTTAAATTTGTGTTTTGGTGGTGTGCCTAAGATAGAATAGTTTACATCCCTCTCAGTTCAAAAGGAACAAAAAATGATATAAAAGAGACGCATACACATGGGTTAGCTAGTATTCTATAAAATTGAAAAACAATTGTGAATCTCTTTAGGTACGTAATTTAAAACATAGATTTAAATAAAACAATACTTGAGTAAGTGGCTTAAACTGAAGGTTTTCTACAACTAACAGGTGGAGGCTGCGACAATTTTGTTAGACTTTTACTCAACGAACAAACAGCGGTGAACGTTCCAAGGTCATGGCACATTATTTTCAGCTTTAAATATCTATTTATGTTTGTTTCATGAGCAATTATTAATGTTCGGTTATTTGGAATAAATAACAATGGCTATAATCTGTAATGAAGACTGTGTTCATTGAATCATTTTCAGTTAACAAGTCTAAATTATAAAAATTCGAAAAACCCCTTACGCAGGCACTTGATCGAGTAATCATAGGCCAAAAACGCCTTACATCAGTTTGGAAAAGAGAGATACTATTACACTACTGTACTGATTTTAACCAATCATAGCTTAAAATTACCGCAATGAAACTGGCTTTCTAATGAAAGAATGAAAGAGAGCTACATAGATACACACACACATAGACACTTCTTTTTGCATCGAGGGTTGATAAGTTATTAGTTAAACAAATTCAGAACTAGCGAAAAACATTCACATATTTTTTTCTTCAATTACTATTTAATTTACCTAATCAAAAGTATAAGTGAAATTAAAAGAAATATTTACAGAAAGTTTTTATTGATATCATCAATCAAAATTTCAACAGAATTATATTCAAAAAAATCTTTCTCGACGTCCTGATCTATTGAAAGTAAAACACCATCTCTTTGCTTGAAACTATTATACCCTATTAGATAATTGGTTAAAACAAATTTATGAATCCATTAGCCAAAATTTAGGGTCCCTAGAAACACATAAATGAAAATAAATTGGTTAAAAACCAATTATAAGATTTGTTTGAATCACACATAAAACTGACAAAAGCAAAATGTATGGCCGCATGAGACTTGTCAAGTTTCATTAGCACATCGAAGTTTTAACGATGATAAATCATGTTTAAACACGTATACAGAATCGTATTCGTAGCGTGTAATGAGAACTCTCATCTTAGCAGCATAATTACGACTACCATTAATAACAAAGACGATGGATGAAATACGGATTAATAAGACATCAAACGATGGCGTTGACGTTATAATTGACTGGATTTCAAACTATAATTATGTTAATGAAGAGTCAAGCATTTTGGAATTTTACTGTCCTAGCAATGTTCGCTGACTAGCGCGAAATATTAATAAGGAATTGACCCCTTGCAGCGAATGATATGGCACATATTACGGTATTATATAATTTGCGAAAAGTCGCTTTAAAGTATCGATGTTCTCGAATGTCTGGTTTAGGAGTTTGTTACCATGTTGTATTATAGATTATAGGTCATATGGCAACAGAACTGCACGTTAATTATTTTCAAAAATAATTAAAATGTGGTTAAGAGAAAAAAATGCTTACTTAAGATTTTTTCAACTCATTATTATAAAATTACTAATTATAACAGGAAGTTGTGTGGTATAGAAGAATGATACAGTATATTTTTACTACTATTTCCTATACGGAGAGCAAAATATATTAAATAAATTTTTGTCGTAGTTATTTCTTTATCAATTCAAAAATATATTTAAAATTCAATATTGCTCCAAAAATATAAGCGTGATTTAATTTTAAATATAAAAGTGAGGTTCAATTGATTTTTAATGTGGATGAATAAGTAAATTAATAATATCATCATAATATTGAATATTTTTTGCAAACATTATATTTTTAGATAAAGTATTTCCATAATTTTTATTTTGTTTAATAGAATTTTCTAAAAATGTTTAATTTTTGTAAAAATCAATAAAAGTATAACTTTTCTTACTACTCTTCTTATACCTAGCAACTTTATTCAAATATGAATTCCAAAAAACTATTTTAAATTTCTTAAAGCTAATTTGCACACGTGTAACTATGTAATTTTTATTAGTGATGTGAAGAGTTACTACAGCTGTAATGAAAAAAAATTGCAAAGATGAAAATTGATAACCACAGGGACTGCCGATAGAAGCAAAAATTTATAACTTACCATTTAATGCGCATGCGCATTAAGCATTAGCATGTCGGTGACACGAACTCATAAGTGCTCAACGCGCCTAAAGAAGTTTTTATTTCATAAAAATATAGTTACGTTGCCTGTCAATGTAACAGAGTTTGTTACGCCAACTTAATAATATCCTCAGGGTGCGAACTGCTCATAACGTTATGGGCTAGCCGCACCTAAATCATCCCAAAAAACTCTTATCATCTTCTACAGCCACTCAAACATATAAAACATTCCGCGTTCCACATTCCTTTTGCTCATAAATTCATCTTTCCTGGTGTCACGAGTGAAACAAACACGCCATAACTCAAACATACGGACAAGCTATAAACAAGCTAGTAAGATACGTTGTGACGTCACGGGTGCAGCCAAGTGACGCAAAACACACGGGCCATGACCGCCGTGTGACGTCATTAGTCAATGTCATTCAGAAGTAACGGTTGTTGTAAATCAGTCGCTGTACCGCCGAAATTAATACTACACGAGGTACAATTCGAAAATAAAGTTCTAACTACCACTGTTCGCTATTGAAAAGGGTAGTCTCGACAGTGATAAATAACTAGCAAGGAAGTAAATTACGAGTAGATTGGATCGAAAATAGTTTTGCTTACCTGTAAAGTCGAATGTTTTCATTTAACTATGATCTATAACCCTTTTATAGTGTACGGTGCACTCTATTGCAATTCTATATGAACTTATTTTTATAGAAATTGCAATAAAGAGCGATATTTAAAAGTAGGGTATGACTTTAATTATTTATGTTTGTGTGTAAAAGAATATGAAGCGGCTGAGCTGAGCTGCTTGATATTATTACTCATACCCAATTTTCGCAAACTAAGGCCTAAGTTGTAGCCTGCCTTGTCAACTTTTACTGTGTGCCTATCTTTACCATACCTTTGGTCTTTGTTAAAATTATGTCTAGAAAATTTCTAAGATTATTAAGATTAACGTTAATCACTGTCAAAATGTAGAACAATTTTTTAGTTCTACATTTTGAGTGATTAACTTAGTAACAAATTACTTTGTTCAAAACGTCAGTATTTTAATATAACTTGGGGCAAACCTGAAAAGCTTGTTGTTAAATGAAACTTTTGATTTTGGTGAAGAGTTGACATCTTATAATATTCATTCTTGGAGATTTTTGGCACATCAATCTTGGTAGCACGACTAGGCTTCAGTGTGTCTCTTTATTAAATTTCCGAAGCACAAGCCGTCATGTATTGGGCTCGGTGGCGTCACGTTTCGAGATTAATTTTAAGTCATGTCAAATTTACGTTAGCTTTAATATCCTATGGGTATGTCATAATAATTACCCTCCTGTCGGGTGTCATGTATGACACGTGAACGTATAGCTTAGTCTTAATGATTCTTGCTTTTTCAATGCTCTGCCACGTGGTAAATGTTCATTTCATAAAACAGTGTTGTATGCAACTAGGGATTTGGGTTAATTATCTACGTGTTTAATGAGGCTTCTTATTAAAGCTTAGTGAGATAAATGACATGTGCTACTTGTTTCATAACTTGATGTCGTTTATCATGGTTTCACGAATTTCACACTGGGAGTTAACAGCATGTCGATTGGTGTTTTGAACCATCAGAATTAGATTTCGTTAATGTTGGTTAAACATATCTGTTTACAAAATAATTGTTAATTATTCATTTTAATAGTATTATGATAATAATAATTCTTTATGGTAACAAATTAAATTAAAAGTAATCTTTGCATATCATTTTTTTTCTACATTTGAATTACTAACTGTGCCTTGCTCCTGTCATATGTAGCGCATTTTGGTCACAAAACTGTTAAAACTCGAGCTCAATTGGTAATGGAATGTATTAAGTATTCAAAGTGTACACATAGTACATATACTCGTATATACTTAGTGTTGCCAAAACTCCTCTGTGATTTGTTTTTAGCTGTAAAACCTAACGTGTAAAGTATATATAGTGTAAAGATTTACTTACAAAATAAATATCATTTATCATATATATATTGTTACAAAGAAAAGGCCTTTAAACGTTGAGGTTCAAACGTTAAACAGTTACAATAGCACTACGCACTCTTTATATAGGAAAAATATTCACTGTCAATCCGAATCCAAGTCCGGAATTTTCGTTTCTAACCAAGTTTGCCACCTGGCGCCGAGTCTTGTTGCAAGAACTATTCTTAATTATTTAACATGGTATTGTTATGGGCTTAACTACCTTCTTAAGAATGATATCTTGATACACTTTTACCGATGTTTTGATACCTTTTTCACGAAAATATGGCTCAAACACTCCTCCATAGCTAACAACCTATCAAACCATTACTAATTATCTAATGCATTATCTAATGCTTACATTGTACTATGTTGAGTAATTGGGAAGTTTTTTAGAGATTTTAGCATAAACACAGTCATTTTTTTGTTAAAATATTGCTCATTTGTAATAAATATTTTTTTTCGGTGACTTCTCTTTGCTTACCGCTTAAGTAGTTGTATTGATTTTACCACCGTATTCTTTTTTAAATTATCAGTTAAGAAATAACCATTACGTCTCTTACAGGCTACAGGTCCTAAGTCACCTTTTAAAATACGCGATATGGTCCAGGTGCTTTCTTCATCTCCCGAGATAAAATCTTTTGCTTTCAGACAGGATTTCTTCGAATTTGTGCCCTTACTGCTTTGATCTCCTTTCCTTTCCCATTCTTCTTCGTACGAACGCAGAGGATGTTTCATTGTACCTGTCAATTGCCCGGTACACAAACATTTAACTAATAATTTTAAAAAAAAACTTAAATAGTTCGTTTTGGATAGAATCTAAATGCGGCCCTGGTAATATTTACATATTTCTACCTACATCATACACTTTTATTATTTATCATTCGTGTGAGTCTATCGTTGCTACCTTCCATATTCGATATTCTATATTGTTTGTTGAGTAGCATTTTTCTCTGAAATGTATTTCAGCGTGTTTAGTGTTGATCATGAATTTATTTATTTATTTGTCTTAATTATATACACATAGTAAGAAACTGTACAATAGGAACAGTCACAAAGTATGTATAACAATTGGTGGTCTTATCGCTCTCGGCGATTTCTTCCAGACAACCATAACACGGATATGAGTGTTTCAAAATTTTAAAATTTAGGGTAGCTTACTTACAGGGAACACAAAAAATATACAAAAAAAACAAAAATAAATAGTAGCGATCCATATACAAAACTTATACCTACACAAATACATATACATACTGAAATATATATACATATATACACATACATATACATATTTATGACAGTATTGTTTTTTGAGCAAAAAGAGTTAATTTGTTTGTAAGTCCTAAGTGAGTGTCATTACTTCTAGTATTTGATTATTATTATTTTTGGGACAGAGTTGGTGAAGGTGTAAGACATGATAATGTGGGTATGTGCCAGTGCATCTCTGTTAATAAATTTATATAAAATACCATTAAGCTCACTACTATGTAAGTCTTGATTTTTTGTTAAATTTGTTGTAATTTTACTTTGAAAGAAGTAAAGTTCCATAACCATAACTAATACCAAGCGTATGGAGGATATTAAAAACTGTATTTGACTCCATACATACTTTATGTAATGCAATCACAGCAGTACGGTTCTCTTTAACACTCCACTCCATTTTGATATCACAAAATAGTATACAATATATTGGCGCGTAAATAAGAAAACACAATTAACATCGTATAAAAATGATAGATTCCAAATTCAAAAGTAATGTTTTGTTTATTTTTGATTGTAAAAATATTTATGGCCTGATTAGTATATAGTATATGTAACTTTAAGTTTTTATTATGTTGAAAAGCCTTCTGAATTGATCATATTATTAGATATATCTAGGAATACATTATTCAACATAATAAAAATCTGAAAAGTTTGTAATTCGCTGCATAGTTTGCGGTTGGGCGGTGTCGGAAATAAAAAATGTGTTTTTTATATCCCCCGACAATGTCATGGTATGCAGATTGCTAGTACGTGATCTAAAAGTCAATGTCCGCGATCTGCGGCTGACAAGCCGATTAGTGGCTTATGGCGACTGGAGGGTGCCTGTCATGCCCGTTTGACGACTGTTATCGGAGCATGACGCGCGGGACTTTTTAATATATTTTTTTCAACGAAGCAAGTTGCATAATTCTTTCCGTTTATTTTTGGAACCGCTGTAATTTGAATACGTGCAGACAATAGAGGGTGTTAGTGTTGTTCTTGCTGTTGCTAGATTAGGCTAATCAGAATTTATTTTCACTAAGCAAGTTGCATAATTCTTTCGTTTATTTTTGTAATCGCTGTAAGTTGAATCCAGATAATAAAGGGTGGAAGTGTTGTTCTTTCTGAGTGTTGCTAGCTTAGAAAAATCACATACAAAACCATGTATTAAATTGCCCATGTTTATTATTCTTTAATGTTTGGTTTTTTTTATTGTAGAATAATAAGGAATCATTTGAAATTACGCTGATGGAAGTGGCATGCATAAATATAAATTCGCTAGTAACTCTGGTTTTCTGAAACGCTTTCACCGCTAAACTGATTTGAATGAAATTTGACATGACTTTGGTTCTTGAGGAAGAACATTTACTCTACTTTTACTTTAAAAGAATAGCCCGTTATTATCCTCAACAATCCTGTTTTACTGAGATAACCGATATAAACGCGGAGGGAGCTACGGCTTGAAGTTAGTACATCTAATATATAAAATTCTTGTGTCACAGTTTTAGTGGTTTTACTCCTCCGAAACGCCTTGGCCGATTTTGATTAAATTTTATATGTATATTCAGTAGGCATGAGAATAGGTTACTAATTTTTACACCCATAAGTGTTAACATCACAGGCGCTCATTGCCCCGTTGCACTCGGTGATTAGAAAATTACCCTCGGTAGGCAATGACGGCGCGGTCAGTACCTAGATGGGTGACCGCTGGTGGCATGTTACCATGAGCTTCTCCGTGATTTGGAGAGGAGACCCGAGCTTAGCATTGTGACATTATGGGTTATGGAACTTTACCTCCCTACCACTTTTCGGTAATTTAGAAAAAAATCGCGGAAATAAATATGGCGGTACAAAGTTCGGTCGATCAGCTAGTTATAAATATTAATATTCGTACCTTAAGTGTTCCGTTTAAAAATATAATTGGCATAATAGCACGGCTTCATATTGAATGGGTTTTAACTAAGCAAAATCTTCCATTATTAAGTTAGTTTGGGAGGAGCAATCAATGAGAGACGTTTAATATTCTACTTACAGATAGGCCATAACATCCATAGGCCAAAACAGTAAAAAACATATGATAGTCTTTATTATAATTACCCGTCTGTCTGTATACTTCTCATACCATAAAAAATCCATCAGTCTTATCCTCGTGGGATAATATTCTGCAACTGCCTACGTCCTTGGCATTAGTTGTTCGTATTTTTTTTAAATACACGCTCCCTTTCTACAAGAATTTACCGTATTATCTGAGTTGTTTTGTTAAGTGGAGATACTTTTTTCTAGTCATATGTAAATCGTTAATATTGGAAACTCGAAAGGGAATATTTTCATATATCTACTTTAAATTACAG
Source organism: Hyphantria cunea (assembly GCA_003709505.1). NCBI lineage: Eukaryota > Metazoa > Arthropoda > Insecta > Lepidoptera > Erebidae > Hyphantria > Hyphantria cunea. Next base: position 986,841 of record PKRV01002163.1, on the reverse strand, counting down.
TAAAGTTAACAAAATTGTATCAGCTTTTTGGATAGAATTGTGTCTCTTGAGCTTTTGGAGAGAAACCAAATCTGTTTTAATTGAAACTTCACGGCACTAATTGCGTAGTATTGAGTTTCTTCTGGTCTAAAAGCCATCAACGTTTATTAGCAAATGGACAGGGTTGGTAAGGTGAAATAATTTAAATAGAGTATAGGCCAACTACGTACTATCGAGCCACAGTTTGTTTACCGGCTATATTGTAAATGACAACGTATTAATTACTTTACGAAACTATTCAATAAAATTACCTGATAGCATTACACCTGTAACCAACGCAACCAAACATCAATTTAATTTAATGGAAGTGATTGGAAGCATCGGTGACCCAGTTATATTAAAATTTTATTGTTAGCCAATAAATTCAATGCAGTACAAAAATAATTTATCAATATAACAGTGATTAATAATTAAATAGGCGTCAGGCAAATTTGTTTGGTGACAAGAATTAATTGAAATGTATGATGCGGGCAATGCGCCAGATGTACAGGCTTTAATTAAGGAGCTAATATACTGGCACCGCGGATTCTCTCGCCTAGAGGAAGTGATTGATGACACGTGTACATACATATAGATATATATACTCAAATCCATATATGTATATGTATCTACAAACGTATCCCAGAATGGCCCGTCGAATCCCACGACAAATTATTATTTCATTTTGTTTCTGTCAACGGCATAATGGATTAATCCTTTTGGTGATGGCTTTTGATTTCTGTTGTATGTTCTTTGAGTTATTTATTTAGTAATATACCGTAAATAATGGTAGCAAATTGAACGGCTTGAACATGATGGGCTTTTGTTGACCGTTGAATAAAAATGCTAATAATACTTATTTTCAACACAAAAGTTTTCGAGGTTGTACAATATAGAAAATATTGGTAATATTTTGATTAAATTTACTTTGAAATCAGCCAATCTTGTTAAATTGGAGAACTCCTGTTTTCGACATGAATCACTATTAGTTGTAGGTCTGAAATGGTAATAGTATTGTATTATTAATCTTTTATGCATGTATGTTAGTAAACAAGTGATTATTTCTGATATAATGAAAGCACTAAATGGTGATAATAAACTATTTAATAGTGTTTAATAAGTAACTGATCTGAATATGATATATTCAAGTAACTTCTCTCATGCTGATATCCATGGAGCCTAAAAGCCCTTGGAAGGTAGCATAGAAACCTTGTACATATCAATTTATATACATAACAAAACATAATTAAATACGATAATACATTTTATTCTTAAACGACTGTTTAAGAATAAAATGTATTATCGTATTTAATTATGTTTTACTCGACTGAGTAAAGACAAAACTAAACTAACCATATTGTATTGTTTAAGCCTCAATATAATACAAACCAATTGAAAGCAGGAAGTAATCCCTTAGAATTGTCCATAGCCGCTTTTTATGCAGGGGGTTCTAACTCGAAAACTTTGCTGCAAATCCGTTTCGCATTTCCTTTGGGGCGAACAAAAAGCGACTTTTTGTGAAATTTTATGAAAATTGGTTAGAAACGGTGTGGAGTTATAACTTGAATGCTATTGCAGCATAGACGAATAGGTGAATACATTTTCACGGAATGTTTTATATGAAAAACATTTTTGTGACGCTTTCTTTTTATTGCATAAAAACTTCGGATGAAAATTTTAAAATAGTAGTACTATAAAAATATCTGGTAATTATATTATTTCTCTATATTTTTTTATTAATTATATAAATTACCTTATGAAAATCACGAACTATATTTACAGGACAGTAAAGTACCTTTCTTATTTTTAGGAATGAGAATCAAGTTGTTAATTTTTATAAAAAAATATACAAAATCCTTTAAATCTATCTATGTACCAACCGTGCATGCATTAGGTATAAACCTACTAGGTGCACCATAATCTGCCTGACCAATATTAACTTTTTCATCTATAAAAGGACAATCGTAGGTAGAAAAATAATCACGTTAAAGTTTTCATTAAAAATTTACTATGCCAATGTTCGTTTAATTTAAGGTACAAAATTTAGTGATTTAGTGAAACTTCTTTTAATTATGAATATTTTGGTGCAGATAAATATATAAGGTACCTTTTTTCCACAAATAAAAAACTACTCCCTAGGCATAAAAAAAAGACAGATAAACAAAGACAGACTCACAAATACCAAATTACTTATTATACATACGTATTTTAAAAAAATATTCGCTAAACAGTATGTTTATTTGCGAATTCGAGTAGAAATCCATATTTCATGTAGCGACTGCCGCGGTTGGACGTGGACGTGAATTATGACATCAGCAGGCGAGTAGGATACGACCTGCGACACGTCATTGGATCGGCATTGGGCCCTTGTTTCCGATAGCTCAATAAATATGTTTGAGCTTTGTCGTTTTGAGCGATTAAATCTAAAATTATATGGAGATACTTTTGAAGGTAATATTCAACTTTTAACTTTTTACAAAATCTAAATATAAAATATTTCAAAAACGTTTATTTTGTAAATTGCTAAATTGTGATTGGTTATACAAATGTAACATAGGGATTTAGTTAATAGATACATGTATGCTCTTCTAAATTTTGATTTAACTTACGTTATAATGGTAAAGTAATACCTTTTTATTTAAACTACGAAAATATTAAATGTTAACTTTTTTATCATACAAATTAAATTTAAGAAAAAAATAGATACACTTAGAGGTAATAGTTTTTAACTTTAATCACAAATAAAATATCTTATAACGGTTCTCTATTTCTTCTCAAATAATATGTCTTTTTCTAAGCCTGCAAAATATCAGAAGCCCATACCCCAACCCCTCCCCTCATCTCCATCCCCCAAAGGCCGGCAATGCACTTGTGACGCCTCTGATGTTGCAGATGCCCATGGGCGGCGGTAATCGCTTACCATCAGGCGATACGGCTGCTCGTTTGCCAGCGATTGCATAAAACAAAAACAATAATACTCTCCCCTATCTGAGATAGAAAGTTAAAAAAAATGAGCTGCAATAAAAAACGTTCGCTTTCTACATCTTCATCACAAGAGCGATGTGTCTCTTAATCCGGGTGAGTGTAAGACATTATGCTGTCCCTTTAACGAAGACAAATTAAATCCACCTGACTCATGATGTATTAGATAGCCTTTGTTTTAACCGAATTCCAAAAAGGAGGAAGTTCTCAATTCGATTGTATTTTTTTTATGGTTATTACATCAGAACTTTCGACTGGGGAAACCGATTTGAATGATTATTTTTTTATTTGAAAGTGTGGTGTTTCACGTATGGTCAATTTGGTCCAGTTCTTAAAGTCGGTAGATAGTACATACTCTTTAAAGCCTTAAACGTTATTGAGAAAATCAATCAATCAACAACCCATAATGTCCCACTGCTGGGCTCGGGTCTCCTCTCAGGAGAGGGTTAAGGCCATACGTCCCCACGCTGGCCAAGTGCGGATTGGGGACAGGCAAGACAACGTTGTGGCTACGTAATCTTACCGTTGGATGTTTTTAAGCCGCCCGAAGGCCTCCAACTAAGCTTCACGACTGTTATCCTATGATAACAACCGGGACCGACTGCTTAACGTGAACTCCGAATCACGGAGACGCTCATGGTAACATGCCACCAGCGGTCACCCATCCAGGTACTGACCGCGCCGTCGTTGCTTGCCCTCGCTGATTGTTTCTAATCACCGAGTGCAACTGGGCTATGAGCGCCCTACTGGGCTATGAGCGCCCTTGAGAAAATGGTAAAACGCAATCATAAAAAAAATATATATACTGACTTACCTATATACCAATTGGTATAAAGCAGTCAACCATCAAAGCCGAAGCAGAATTTAAGAATATGACGAAGAATGGGTATACACGTATAATATAAAATAAAACAAAGTATGGAGGATGAAATTCTGATACAGTAAAAGTAAAGCCGCAGGCAAGCCCCAGTTATAAAACTGATGAAAATGTGGACGCTATCGGAAGTTTAGCTTCTCTTTACATTATTTCAGCTCCGTGGGTTTCATGCAAAGTCTTAGCCTTGACCGATTTTTTATGCATTCTACTATAAATATTTTATAAGTTTGCTGAACCGGGGAAAACTGGTCCCTTTGTGTTACATACGAAACATTTTTATGTATGAGTTTAGTTTTGAGATTAGGATCTTGTTTTTAATTCTGATAATCCCTTAAGGTGAAGGTCACATAAAAATATCCTTATTATAATGTAATTTGAATATTCTTTAATAGAGTTTTAATCAGTTAAAAGACCGAATTGCATCAATTTATGTGATGTTGTCTGTGGTCTTTTAGAATTCGAAAAATATATAGTTTTGTTATGCTATTCTAGGATGTTTGACTAGATTCGAAGCCGATGGGGGTCCCCCGAAAGAGCAAAAGGGTTTTTTTAGGATGAAGTGACCTTTTGTGTTACCTACACAAAAGCGATGCAATGAGCAAATGCAGTTCCTTACACCGTCCCAAAATATACATTTTGTCTTTTTTAATTTCTAGATTATCCTAATACAAATCTGGAAAACCAATTTGTTGCCATGGAAACCACAAGAGACGTAAATCAGAACCTTGAAAATGTGTTCGGATATTCAGGAATTATGTTACGAGATTTTGTCAAATATAGCCTACAAGCACGAAGTCGAAACTTTCAGAGAAGACACTAGGGTTAATGAAGGAACGATGTGAGAACCCGCCAGTCATTTCATCGGCAAAGCGGACTCTAAGCCGAGAGATTAGTAAGCGTGTACGACACGACCTCCAATGCTCCAACACTCTTTTGATTGAAAGCGCAATCGAGCAGAATCGGGGGTCAAAAGTATTTATGAAGAAGCCATTTGACGAAGTTGACCACAGCAAGCGGAGGTCGTTGTTTCTTAACTGGCCGTCCTTTCGGAAGTAGAAAGCTTCTATGGCCATTTGTACGCTTCGCATGCATCTCGACCTGATCTCGAGAATGAGGACCCTAGAGCTACATTAACACGCCACTACACCGAAGATCTGCCAGAAGTCAGCATTGACGAAATCGAGATGGCTTTTGGAAAGCTGAAAAATGGAAAAGCCCCTGGAGAGGATGGCGTTACTACAGAGCTGTTAAAGGCTGGAGGTAAACCCGTCCTAAAGGCGCTCCAAAAGCTTTTCAACGCTGTCCTGTTCAAAGGGAGAACTCCAGAGGCGTGGAGTAGAAGTGTGGTCGTCCTGTTCTTCAAAAAGGGTAATAAAAGTATGGTCAAGAACTATCGGCTCATTTCCCTCCTGAGCCACGTCTATAAGCTGTTTTCAAGAGTCATCACGAACCGTCTTGCGCGAAGACTCGACGAATACCAACCACCGGAGCAGGCTTGGTTTCGGAGCGGATATGGCACCATAGACCACATCCACACAGTGCGGCAGATAATGCAGAAGACCGAAGATATATCAGTCAATCAGCCCCTGTGTTTAGCATTTTTGGATAAAGAAGTTTCACTTCAATAATTTTCAAATCGGTTCAATAAATCCAAAGATTACACCTTACATTCTCAGAAACTCACGAACTTTACCTCTTCATAATATTGGGATAGACTAATAAAAACACTGATTTTAAACAATACATTTCATGAATAAAACGATTTAACTTTGTTAGGCGCCAGAGTAGACTCAACAGAAGGCTTAACCACTTGATAAGGGCTCCAAAAATCTGACGATTCGTATCGCCAAAGTACACACGTGAGTAAAACAATTCAAATAATATAAATACTCTGGTATTGTACGTTTTCGTCTTTATTATCGTTTATATACTAGTGTAATCACCGCGTCACATTGTTTCTCAATCTTTATGAGTTCCTATCATGTTCACGATGTAGATCTGTATTCCCTTATATGTCCACAAAGATCTATATCTATGTAAGAGCTTTGTTTTTTAAAGATATCTCCCTTACTATACAAGCATACATGAAACGGACAATAGACACCCAGACTCAGAGCAACAATTAATAGATCACATAATTTATTGTTCCTTGTGCGGCCTGAACCCAAAATACAAAAGCGCAGTAGAAAGCGTTCGAGCTGAGGTAAAAACTAGTAGTATATAAACATCTTAATTAAATATTCAATAGCCTTTGAAGAATATTTCGTGTTATAATAGTTTGTAGTATTAGCCCAGACCTATTGACTGTAATCTTGGCTGTTAAGTTATTCATAAATTTGTGCCAATATAGGATTATTGGGATAATTACACAAGTCAATAGCAATTACCGACGATCTAATACAAAGACAAGAGTGATCACAAAATTATGATAATATTGATATAGTTTTGTAGACACGACAGAGACAGGTTTAAATATATTTTAAGACTCAATATTTAAAAATAATATATATTGTTTCTTTGTCAAAGATTGAATGCAAACTTAGGTATATTGTTTGTCTTGTTTTTTACGCACAATGTATGTATTTATCACAAGAGCGTACTCCTTCTGAAAAGGCCGGCAACAGCACTTGTGACGCCTCTGGTGTTGCGGGTGTCCATGGGCGGCAGTAATCGCTTACCGTCAGGCGCTACATTTGCTCCTTTGCCACATATATCGTAAAAAAATCGTTAGCTATTGTTAATTTCCCTATTTTTTATGAATTTATCGAGTATTTGAAAAGTTAAATAAAGATGAAAGGGAATATGTAATATATACATGCTCCCGTTTATCTTTAATTTTTTTTATTTTACACTTATATTTTATCCTAATATCATTGTATAAAAATTTTGTGATTAACATCTTATGCCAAACCTATTTGTTATTTTTTTAAGGATCTCAGCTTGCACCTCGATTGCACGTTGCATTGGCGTAAGCAAGTCGCAAAAATTAACCAAAAGGTTACTGGTACTCTTCGACTATTTTATCGCCTGAAAATCTTCTACCCCCAAAAGCCAAGATGCTGCTTGTGCAAACCCTTACCCTGTTATCGATTATGGTGACTAGTGCTGTTATGACCTGAATGAAGATCTTCTCGATAAGTTAGACAGTTTTGTTAATAGCTGCATTCGATTTGTTAATAGCCTCCGCAAATATGACCATGTATCCTCTTATCGCTCGCAGCTTAACTGGCTACTAATTCGTCTACGTGGAAAACTACGTTCTCTCACTTTCTTATACCCTACTGTAAATAACCAATCACCGCTAACATGTATAAACTCCTACTTAAAGCTCTTGTGTACCATTCACGACAGAAATTTCCTCATGTTTATCTTCTACTGTTATTATCTGTATCTATATGCATGTATATGTATTTATATAAGTAAGTATATATATATACGGGTTTATGTATATGATATGTATGTGGGATGTAGCTAAAAACGAAATAGATTACGTAAATCAACACTTTATTTCTGATTTCAACAGAGTAAACATCGTAACATTTTATTCTCTACCCCTTATATTTCATACTACTGACTATAATATATACACTTTGAAATTTACTATTAGCTACAATCTTAACACGAAAACAAAAAAGGTAAGTAATAGCTATAAATGAGCAAACATTTGTGTAAATATTATTATTGTAAGACATTTAAATGTGTAAATATTTACAAAAAGCAGTGTTTAAGTATTCTATCAGGCAATTTAAATTTCATAGTACAAACTCTGTTTAGCTTGAGGCAAGATGGCGCTGTGTGTCAGAAATCAAAAATATTTATTCCATTTTTATACAATACGTGAATCTGTTCAAACTTTTTTTGATCGACGTAATATGCCAAACATGGCAAAAGGTTTCGTCTGGTTTCATTTCAGTCAGCGATCCATCCCTTTTGCGTCAATCCGCCTCGAGAATGTAATTGTTTTCGGACGGGACAAAGAAATAAGGTACCTATATCAGGCTAAAGAAAACAAATACTTCAACAGAGCCAGGATAAGTGCGCTACTAACATTCGAAGAGGTCACCGGGTTGAAACGGATTTATAGATAGGTATGTGTTGACACATACCTATCTATAAATCCGTTTCAAGAGTATGATTGAAGAAGTCAAAAAACAGTGAAATCAGCTTGTTCTCTTAGTATGTCTACTAACTATAAAATACTGACTAACAATACGAATTGTCACCACCAAGAGCTTTTACGCCGTCTTGTTTACATATATAATAAAGACCTAGCAGAGTTGGATATTTTTGCACGATTAGCACCGCAATTTAAAAAAAGTAGCAATCATAATTTTGAAATAAACTGATTTGTAATTTGTTAATATTATTATTTTAATTATTCTAATTTATGTTTACTTTACTATTAAGTTACATCTTATCAATAATTTGTTTTTACACTTATGTTTTTAAACTGAGTAACATTGTCTATAAAATCGTGGATAACGGTGTAGGTTTTACAATAATTTAAACTACGATATATTATATTTTTTTAGTTATTAAGCTTAATTGTAACAACTGTTTGTTATCTCAAATAAAATAAAATAAAAATCTCTATTCATCCTTTGGGTGTCGTAAGACCAATGCAGGATGACATCACTGCAAAGAGAAGGAAAACCATGTGCCCGTCTGATCAGTGTGGTACAGTCGGTCAAAACCTTGTTGCCAAAGAGAGGCCTATGTCCAGCAGTACACTATTAAAGTTTGGTTAAGTGCTTTTTTTATGGAATCGCGGGCAAACGAGCAGACGTATCGCCTGTTGGTAAGCGATTACCGCCGGAGGCGTCACAAGTGCTTTGCCGGCCTTTGGGAGTGGGGAGGAGAATGGGGATGGGGGGAAGGGTTAGGATATGGGCCTCCGTTATCCTCATTCACTCGGAGAAACACGGCGCAAGCTCTGTTTCACACGGGTTTTCTGTGAGGCCGTTGTATCACTCCGGTCGAGCCGGCCCATTCATGCCGAAGCGTGACTCTCCCCCTTTGCTGATATAAAACTACAGTGACCTTGTAGATGTACAATATCATGTAAATTGTATACTGATTCGCTTAATAATCGCCATAAAATAATGCAGTCGAAATTTATTCATTAATTTTTCTCTTTTCATATTTAATCAATAAATATATTTTATGTGTTCTTATGTAGGTACATACAAGTATAGTGAATATGGTATTCTGTGGATATTTGTAAGGATTGTATGTTTTTCTGCTAGAGTAAATTTTTTCATTTCATTATTAATCTCAATCACCTCTTGTTTTCTTCCTTTCTCGAGATAGATATCTATAGGTATAGATTGTAATTTTCAACCTCCTGAATGTTACTTCTTTGCGAAAGAAGTGTAGGTAAATGTTGTATATACAAAAATTTATTACTCTCTGCAAACTAGGTCAACTTATTCTGTCTTTCCGCGTTCTTTGTTATTCCACTTGCTGTAATAAGTAATAGCATGTTCCTCAGGGTTCTTGGAAGTGTGATCACATCTAGACAACAAAAGATTGAGACTTTGCCCTACTTTTAACATGAAATGAAGGTGCAACTTTACATGGAAATAACTTCTATAAATAATATGTAGTATAATAAACAATTTTTTATCGTAATACCCTTTGCGGTTTTGTTTTAGAATACTGATTTGGTTATTCGCAAAAACTTCACAAGGAAATCTCAAGAACACATGGGTATACTGGAACTGCAATTATCAGCAAATCGCAATCAATGAAATAAAGTTATACATAGAGGCTTTTATACCTATGTGTGACAGAATGTCAAAATAAAGTAGGACAAGATAGAAAGTTGAAAGGAGATCGTTTTTTGTTTTTGCGAAAGACGGTCCCCATTTCATGTCATCCACATTTTTTTTATATTTTTTATCATTAATTCCATCACGACGAAGACTTGAAGACTCGAAGACTTAGAATTGAAGACTTGAAATACTTGACATTAGCAGAAATAGCTGATCTGGCTGATTGCCATATCATTTAAAGAAGAAGAAAGTTGAAATTAAAAACGACTGACTGTAAAAATATTTCTCAATATTCAGAAAGCAAAAGCTTAATGTGAACCGTGATAGGGATTTATTTCATACACAGATGATGCATCTACCAGTGTATGTTTTTAAAAACATAATTAGGTGATTGTCCGAAAACTTTTTAAAATTGTTTATGATTTTTATAAGATCATTTGAAAGCGATGTTATTCTCTAAGACACAGAACTCGCGACAGATTTTGAGCACTGAAACTCTCAGATTCAATATTATTTTGTTTGCTATTGCGATTTTTTTGCGTAATTTGAAGGGTATTTCGTGTTCTGTAACTTAATGTAATACAATCCATTATTTTCTGTTTTTTTGAACGTAGATGAATAATTTTAAGTGCTTATTTTTGTTTCGGACCTTTATTAAGTATGTCGCGCATTAAAGAAACTAAGAACTTATTTTAATTTATTATATGTATGTGAAAAATTAATCCAAGATTTGGGGAACGTGATGTAATCTTAATCTTATGATTTACTTAGTATCGTAATTTTTAGACATCGTGATAAAGTATTTAAGGGAATGCTTTGTTTTCTTCTATAACACCTATTCCAGATACCTCAAACTTGGTATTACCAGTTCCAGAGAGTTAGATCAAGGTCATCTGAATCTCTGGAACTGGTAATACCAACTTACTGCACCAGATTCTATAATAAAACGTTTACTGTACAGGCTGTTTGACTGTGGAATGCTTTGCCAATGGCAATAAGATGAGATACATTTCTGTCCATATTAAAAAAATCTCAAAGCTTAGATATTCATTATCTAAGGCTCAAAGAACATTAATTGAAAATGGAATATTGACAAATTGTATATGCATGTATTTATTTGCTCGTGTTTAATGTGTAACTCTAAAAATAATAAAAAAAACGGAATATATCACATCGAAATTTAAAACTTGGTTTATTTTGTACATTTCTTAAATTGTTTTTTAAATTAACTAACTTCTTATAATAAAAGGATAACAATATCTAAATCAACCCTGATAGAAAACCTCATTATTCTATTTTCTTCGTATGAGATATCTCATTATATTAACTTGGTTTGATTTATATTATGTAAATTTAATATTACTCAGAATGTTAGTAAATTGTATCAAAATAATATTAATTACTTAACAAAAATGGTCTTCTATCTCGTTATGTGACTAATCCATTAGCAAAGTAAGCTCTTACTCTTAACATTTGTTTTTAACTCAGAAACAAGCATCAAAGAGACAATCAATAACATTGCGAAAATGCTTTTTCAATTTTTCCTGAACAACGCCATCTATATACACCGCTGACGTCATCTTCTAAATAGTTCAAGCGTTTCCCGTACGATGGCGTGAGAAGGAAGTTTCTAGTGTTAGCAGTTCGTGTCATGCACAGACGCAATGTCTTATACTGTCTCACAGAGGGCGCTTATCAAAAGTATTTATTTTAAACTGTCATTTTCATCAGTTCTCGCATACCGGGTTCGACGATTTGGTTTTTATTAATTAAACATATCACTTTGAAAAAGGAATCAGTGTATCATATACTTATCGCTTGCCTTGTATGATTGATTTGTTTACACTCCGCATTAGGTAATAGGTAATATTGTTTATCTTTTAAAAAACGACTCTAAACAAATTTCAAGCATAGTTTAAAACTTTATTGTGACATTAATTACCGTAAAAGTTCTTTGAAATAGGATAAAATATTATTCTCTGCGATATTATAGTATTCTGTTGGATATTATTAGAATTATGTTAGATTTCGGAGTAAACGTAGTTAATGGCTCATCTATATATTACCAAGAAAAAAATACCTGAGAATCGGGCTTTGTTTCACCGATTACAGATGTGTTTCGAATAATTTATCTGACAGATAACTTGAAGTCTCTTTCGGGTCATCATTTTCACCTCTGTTTATCTGTCAGACAAGCTATCTGTAACCGGTAAAACGTTGTTTGTGTAGTAACATATGCAACAATTGATAGCGACAATTTCCCTTGCTACTTTAATTTATTCTTTATTAGGAGGGGAAGTTAACATCATTTTATTCCAAGTAGATATAGTTCAACATATTATGACTCTCTTTATTTTATGGGCTTAGTTGGGAACTGTGTTATGGGTACTTAACTATTTTTTATAACAAAAACAAAAGTAAAATGGTGGAAACAAAATTAAAAAGACACTATTTTACCGAATATATTTTTTTAGTCTAATGGTTCTTTTAAACTAGCAAATATTTAAACATGTCATTAATGGATTCTATATTTAATCAACGGTACAGGCACAGTAATAAGTTACAGTTTCATATAATGATAACAAGGAATCGATTGCATTAGTGATTGAAAGCGACACATAGAAACAAAATAAGTCAAGATATCTATGGGCGCCGGGATGATGGTGCATGTGAACCCCACAGTAAGTACATATAAAGACAAGAAATTCTTAGCTGAATACCTAATATATATTATAGATTTCCGGGTCAGACCGAATGTTTGATTTGCAAATATTTTATGTACGAGTATGTATGATATGTATAAGGACGCCTTAACCCTCTCCTGAGAGGATACCCGAGTCCAGCAGTGGGACGTTATGGGTGGTTGATGATGATTCGATGCGATATATAATATGTATGTATTTACAAAACAAATATATGTATTTATATCAGTTGTCTAGTACCCATAAAACAAGCTCGGCTTAGTTTGGGACAAGATGGCGTTGTGTGTTAGATGTCTGAAATATTTTTTAGGTATTTTATACTGGTTAATATTATGTGTACATATAGAGAGATACACACTCCTAAAATTATCCTGGTGGCGATCATGAAGATACCAAAGTTTTTAAAATGCAAATATATCATATAATGTTTTCTCCTTACTTATTAAGTAGTCATTTACTAACATAAAACGTATATAAACGGAACGAAAGGTCCTCTGTCGCGAGGGACTTTACAAACATGCATGAAACGGACACAAAGAGAGCTCAGACTCGGAACAACAATTTGTGGATCACACAAAGTGTTGGCCCGAGTAGGACTTGAACCCACAACATTTGGCGCAGTAGAAAGCAGCGTGGCGACCGCCTAAACCACTCGGCCAACCGTGCAGTCATATAACAAGGTCTTAGGCAGCTGGTGTGTAGAATTAAAAAATTAGCGCTTTATAGGTAAGAGTGAGTGAGAATCTATACTTATAATAAAATTGACGATGAAAGATGTTAGGACATTTTAGAGAATAGAATAGAATAGAATACACTTTATTGTACAACAGATATAACAGTTTACATAAATATATAGTTTACATAATACATTAATTGAATCACCGTGTACAAATGGCGGCCTTATCGCTAAAAAGCGATTTCTTCCAGGCAACCTTGGAATGGGAAAAAAAATATTTGAAAAAAAAATACAAATACGAATCCATGAATCCATTTTGAGTCTTTTCTAAAATATCAGAACTCATAATAACAGTTTTTAGAATTTTTGCCTGCTTGTTTGTGTGTCCCGCTAATCACAGAAACGGCTTAACCAATTTGAATGTGGTTCTTTTCTTAAGTATTGTGGTAAGCTTCAGTTAACATTTAATGTTTGTTTAATTTCGAGTGGTTGACAATAAAAGAAGTTTAATTTATTAGTATGAAGAATCACCGCAATAACCATCATATACGTGCACATAGCCACTAGTTACTTTATTGAGGAAAATGATGAAAATATCCTACTAACACCTTAATATCAGTTTCTTATTTGTTACGTAAATTAAACGGCACCTTGACTTCAGAAAAAAATAAATAAAGTTCGTTGTGATAATTACACTAGAATTAATTTAATTGCATTCATTGTTATCACTAGTATTATTGCTTTTACGAAAATTGATGTTATAGATATTATGCAAGGGTAGGCATATGTTTAATATTATTATTTTAATCAATGTAATCCTGTAAACATACTTCCTTGTTATTTCTTTTTTCAACATAAAATATACAGCGTTCAATCTTAATTCAGAATATAAAGTTTACAAAACGTCAAACACATACAGAATGGCGGCTTTTTACTGATAATAATTTCTAAATAATTTTAAAAGGGTCAAAACCTTATTTATACCAAATAAATAAAAGTAATAAACTGTTTGTCTGCTTATCTATCTAATTATTAGTTCTGGCTCAGAAAGTCGTGGAATGATTACTGGTAAGAATTTTAGTGATCTTTATAGAGTTTCAATATTTTAAATTATAGAGTTCTTTATAGAGTTTCAATCTACAAATTAGAATACAAGAATACAGCATTAAAGCAGTCAAATAAACAAATGCAACTTTGTTACTGTAGTAAGTTGATTATATACCCTGTCCCTACATTTAAGCTTACAATGTAGATATTAATTGTGTTTTTCCTAGAGCTTTCATCAAGTATACAGCCGTACTAGAGCTCTATGTGCGATAATGATCAGAAAAATACCACCACGTTTGTTATTAGCCTCCCTTGGCGTAACAATTACAAAATTAAATAACTAACAAGGCAGGTAGAGTTGTTTTTACAAAAAAATCCGTAGATATAAGTTATAACGGACTTGCTATCGGTTCCAAGGAGTATTACTTTAGGAACTATTTTAAGAGTAAAATTTCAGTATAAAGTATTTTTTATGGAATAAGGGGCAAACGAGCAGTCATATCACTTAAAGGTAAGCGATTACTGCCACACATGGACACCTGCAACAACGGAGGGCATCACAAGTGCTTTGCCAGCCGTTGGGGGATGAGGTGAGGGATGGCGGAGGGGTGTGGGCGTCCGGTATCCTCACTCACTCGGCGAAACACAGCGGAAGCGCTGTGTTACACCGGTTTTCTGAGAGGCCGTGGTACATCTCCTCTCCGGTGGAGTTGTCCCATTCATGCCGAAGCGTGATTCTCCCACGAAAATTGTAACCGCTAAACTCAGGTTCTTCTTTAGTCGCGTTGAGTACTTTTTGGTAGGAGAAAATCTTATGGGTTCGCGTCACCGACATGCTAATATAATTTGTCAAAGTTTTCACTTTTACTGGCAGTCCCTATGACTGGCAATTTATATATACAATGTATAAAAATATATAATCATTATTACTAAAATACATAAAAAAATGTCTTTTACTTTTTGAGCGGATAAATGTTAAAGAAGACTATTTGTTTATATTTAGTTACTTATATTGAAGTATATTATAATCTATTATTGTTGTGTAATTTACATTTAAACGAATTAAATTAGTTTTTTTTCAAACTACAACTACGCACAAATACACTAGATTTGTCCATCCAAAAGTAGCTTGCAAGAAACTGCTTTTTAAGCATAGGTTTGCCTATGCATTTAATTGCATTATTTAATGTGTGTAAAAGAGATTAGACAGAGAGTATATTGATATACTCTCTGTCTAATCTCTTTTAATTAATATTCATAATTACCATCAATTTCCTTTCACAGTCAACAACTACGTATACCTATTCCGCTCGTTACCATGAAGGTTTTTGTCTACTGGGTATATCGCAACAAAGTTTCAATGAAGTTTATTCTACTCGAAGATTTAATTTTTTGCGCTTATGTATCTTTACTTATGAATCTTTACTTACTTTCTTACTCTCGTAATAGGGAATACACACTATTCATCAACAATCCATAATGTCCTACTGCTGGGCTCGGGTCTCCTCTCAAGAGAGGGTTAAGGCAATATGTCCCCACGCTGGCCAAGCGGGTTGGAGACTAGACACACTATTCAGTTGGTCATAAAAGTTGCTGAGCCCCTTACAAACGGTGTGAAAAACTTTAACTTTGTGAAACTTTCTTTGGTTTTTACCGATCTAATTTATCTTTTCCGTCAGCCATGACTAATTTACCGTCTGAATAAATTTTACTGATAAAAAAGTCAAAACATAAATAAAGTTTACAAATGCATTCTTATGGATAACTTGCCTGTCAAATAGCAACATAATATTTATAATCACAATCTTGTTCCCAAAGCCATGCATCAAAAGTTGAAAAAGGAAAGAAATGGACATCACATTTTGACACTCAATGTTCTTAGATTACCAGATAAATTTTCCTATAATTCATTGTGTGTGAATACTTTTTCCTTACCCTCCATTACGCGGTAATAGCACAAATTTATAAGTTAATAATGCGGTGTAATCTACCAGCACCAAGCGTCTATTAAGATCATTAAACTACTAACTATGTCGTAAAAACTTTGTTCGGTTGTAATAGTTGTAATCGGTCTAAACTGCCGTCCTTTCCTGACTCTATAATATTATTAATAGTACACATATCTATATGATAAAATATTACAATTAAGAAATATTTTATATTCAGACATCTCACACATAACGCAATCTAGCCCCGAGCTAAGCAAAGCCTGTGTCATGGGTACTAGTCCCCAAAGTATATATATGAATTTATATCAGTTATCTAGAAAACTTATATTAATACATATATACTTTGTTTTTGTAAATACATGCGTATTAAACATAAACACCCAAACTCCGAAACCAATATTTGTAGATCATCTAAACATTTTGGTCCGACCCGGGAATTAAACCCGTGACCTCAAGTACAGCAGTTGCATAGAGACAGTCAAAATAAAATATTTGTGAGGATGTATTTCATTTGCTACTTAGCGAAAACAAAACTGAACTATTTCTGATAAAGCATGAAAGTATTATATTATTGCTTATACTAGCTTTGTGTAAGTCTGAGAAAATCTGAAGGCTATGTACATATCTATTTTTACTTTAAGTGCGATGTCTCTACAATGATCACACTTATTTTTCTCTAAGCAACAAAAACAGAATAACACAGAATTATGCATATTAATATTGTATTTCGGAATACGGACTAATTATCACGATATATCGTAACGTTATTGTTGAATAAGACCGCAATCGTATTAAACTACTGAGAATACGCTTGCGGCCTATTCTATAATTATTTCCATTGAGTTGCATGACAAGAAGTTTTTATACCTCCAATTTGTCAAAAAAATGAAGTATAAAATCATTAAATATTTAGAGATTCTCAAAGAGTGAAATTAAAATTTTCTTACTATCTACTAAAACTAATTCCTGTTAGTTATTCTAAAACTTTTAATCGCCACTGATATGACTGCATTCAACTCCTTAAAACTAATGTACCTATATTATTGACTGCCTCGGTGGCGTAGTGGTAGCGTATGTTCTTGAGGTCTCAGGTTCGATTCCCGGGTTGGACCAAATGTTTGTATGACCTGCAAATATTCATTTCGAAGGTGTTGTGTTTTCTATGTATAATAAGTATGTATTTACAAAAAAAGTATAAATGTATTTATATCATTTGTCTAGTACCCATAATACAAGCTTTGCTTAGCTTAGGACTAGATGGCATTGTGTGTTAAATGTCCGATATATTTATTTATTTATAGCCGTGAGGGTTCATTCTATATGTGATTATGTAAAATCATAAGGTTTCGTGATAAAATTAGAAACCTACATAAACAGGTAACGCCGGTACGCTCCGTATAGCCTGAATTATAAGTACGAATTCAACTAACGTGGAACCCTTATTGGATTTCTCAGAAACAAATATTTTTTACGAACAATTTCAGACAAGTATCGGGTTACTAATGCGTGTGGTTTCAAATAAGAAGGCGTAAGAAGGTTTTCTATGTTATCCTTCGTATTTACACAAATAGAAAAGTTCGAAATATAGGTAATCTGGCGTGGGTGATTTTACGGATCAACTGCCGTCCGACCTTCGTGACCCAGCTAGCATATATGCTGTTAACTAAGGTTAATAAATCCACATGTTATACTCTTTACTGAGTACAAGAAAGCTAATGTCAATAGTTTAATAACAAAATGTATTAAAAATAAAATATATATAAATATTTCGGACATTATAACACAACGCCATCTAGTCCCAAATTAAGCTGAGCTTGTATTATGGGTACTAGACAACTGATATAAATACATAAATACTTTTTTTTGTAAATACATATACAATATACATAGAAAACACCCAAACTCCGAAACAAATATTTGCAGATCATACAAACATTTGATCCGACCCGGGAATCGAACCCGAGACCACAAGCACAGCAGTCGCTTACGCTACCATTGTGCCACCGATGCAGTCAGTATTCTTTCATTTGTGCATTTATTTATAGTAAAACTGGATGTGGATGCCTTGAGGTTGACTAGTTTTTATTCGCGTGTTTGTCGGTTATCGTTATAATAGAGCCCTCTGTCTTTTCTCTTAAAATCAAAATAGGTACTTGCCAAACATTGAAATCGGGGCAGCGGTTTAGCCGTGGTAGCGTAACAGATAGACAGATATATAGAGTTACTTTTGAATTTGTAATATCATAACATCAGTATTGGCAGTGATAATATACAAGTAGGATAATTCATTGCAAATAAATGGACCTAGTCTCCTAGCGAAAGACCGTTCTTATTACTAGATTATGTAATTAGTATTCATGTTTGGTTGACAAATTACATATTTTTATAACATGACTACTACAATCATCATTTATACTTAATCGTCTTAGCTTTAAAATATATCTTCGGGGGATAACGCATTTAATAGATATTATACACTCATTACCCACTGAGAAAACTCTTTAGTTTAGTTAGAATAAGCGCTCTCCCATATTCTAAACCTTTATATTTGCTAACGTTTCAAATATGGTATCTAATAAGCTTAGTAAGTTGTTTTCATTTATGTTCGTATTTTTTACCCTAAATAATAAAGGTGTGCTATGGAATGTGAAAGATTAAAATACAAACTTTATTACCTGGATCCTTTCGAACTCCAACTCCAACCATAATATAATAGTTGACATATCAATTAATGACTTAAGTTTTATTAAGGAATAGAAGGATCATTTTGAATTATTTGATTTGCACTAAGGTAATTTAAGGATGTTTATATTCCGTAGTTTCTATGAAATGTCATGATGTAAGGTAATATTGTTTAGGTATCATGAAGTTCCTGAAGCCATTGGCACCACTGGATCATATCCAGTAATGAATGACATACGAATGAGGTAATGAAAATTATGAAGAATAACTATAATGTAATGATTATATTATAATATTTGGTATATGTAACACACGACGCCGTCTAGTCCCAAACTAGGCAAAGCTCCTACTATGTGTATAAAGAAAACGCTCAAGCTCCGAAAAAAATATTTGCAGATCTTAAAAACACATTTTTTCCGAGCCGAGAATCATACCAGATAACACTGAGCTACTAAGGCAGTCTAGTGAATACTAGCCAACTTTACGAATGTAAAGTACTTAAAATTAGTTTCAGGTCAGTCTTTCTTGGATATATTTAACTAAACTTCTTACAACTGTTTAAACATGTCTTATTATTTCAAAACTATAATTTCAACTTTCCCCTTGTAAGTCAAAGTTATTAGGGCCAACACATAAAAAGTTTTATTTAGGAACGCAATGGGATCGGTTTAATATTAAGCCCGTTTATTATTTTAGTTTAGAAATTCTCTGGATAAATTGAATTCCTTACACAAAGTGGTGGTCCCTGAAATTCTTGGTTGCTAATTAAGATTTTGGCTTATAGGCCAAGTTTGTTATGGGCCTTATTTATTAGTATTTGATTTGTTAAGAATGTTAATTGTTCTAATTACTGAACAGTAGACCACTTTATAAAGCACTTTTATATAATAACTTTTAAAGCTTGCGCTTAAAATTTATTCAACGTGCATTACGGCTGTATTTCTTTTTAAATCAAAACCTTGTTCAAAACATTTTAGTTTAGGACGAAATTGAAACAATTTATAAGAAATATATCCACGTAATAAGGTAATCACTCAAAGTAATTCTATTTTGTCGGATAGAAATCATGAGCAGAATTCAAGAGTATTTGTGTGTGATGAACACACATTGCCAATGCGGACATTGCAACATCTACTCATTGCGACCCTAACTATTGCGGCTTATTGAGATGCTTTTGCGTGTTAGGCGACTACATGATACGGAAGACATTATTTAGTTATGTCTATCTTAACATTCTATTTCGCATCAGTTCATATGGATCAGTTTGACCAGACTACAAAAATGGCCTTTTAGGCAAGTGGTGTTTAGCTATCGTTTGTTTTTTTTTCATTTTACTAACAGGGATGTGCCGAAGTGCACATTTGACTTTGGGCCGCTGGTCCACTTTCTGCAGCGAGGGGCATACTTGTCTACTTATTTACTTCCCGTACCATAAACTATGTGCAATATCTATGATACCTATGATTACGTAACGGTTATTAATGTACAAAAAATATGGCTAATTTCCATATTAGATTCTACAATACACACATAGTTAAGTATGGCGCCTTATTTATAAAAATCCAAAAGTGTAAGTCCGCGTTTTCAAAGTTAACGGGTAGCAGAGCGTTGGCGGCAGCGGAGCGGGCAGCGGCGTGGCAACGCTAACTCATTTTCGAAACCAACGAGTTAGGCAGCGGGTGTTAGAGTGTTTAGTGTTGTGTTATGAGAAACTATAGCTCGTAAAATATAGCTTGTTACGGACGACAGATGTCAAAAAAATACTAGTGATTATAAATAATTAGTAAAATCGATAAATGTTTCATAATATTTTGTTTCATTAGGGTGCCTTCTTAGGTAATAACATTGTACATATATATATTGAATTAATTTTTATAAAATCGTACATCCCAAGCCTGATTGATACTTTAGAAAACTCTTCATCATCATCAATCAATCATCAACAACCCTTAATGTCCCACTGCTGGGCTCGGAGAGAGCTCCTGAGAGGGCCATACGTCCCCACGCTGGCCAAGTGCGGGTTGGGGACTGGCAAGAATACGTTGTGGCTACGTATCTTGCCGTTGGATTTTTTTAAGGCGCCCTAAGGCCTCCAACTAAGCTTCACGACTGTTATCGTATGATAACAACCGGGATCGGTTGCTTACCGTAACGTCCAAATCACTGAGACGCTCATGGTAACATGCCACCAGCGGTCACCCATCCAGGAACTGACAGCGCAGTCGTTGCTTACCCTCGGTGATTGTTTCTAATCGCCGACTGCAAATGGGCCATGAGCACCAAAAAAATCTTGATTAGTCGTAATTGCAAAAATAATAATTAACGACAATTGAAAAATTAGGGAGGTATTGGTTACTATGCTTATTTACTTACAGAAGACTACAGAGAGCACAATGAAGAAAAAATAGCATCAACCTAGCATACAAAATTACTAGTAATAAAGGTGGTTCAAATGTATTAAAAGATACAAATACTACAGAATAAAATATATTAATAGCTGCATAACAGAAAAAAACTTGGAAAATTCACAAAATCTACAAAATTAATTATCATTAATCACAGATCATTGCGATTAACATATAAGTTTTTACATTTGAACGTGCCGCTGCCCGCTCTGCTTCCACTGACGCCGCGTCGTTGCTGTTGTTGTTGTTCACAGGACACAGATAATAACACTACCTGTTGAAGAAGCTAGTGCTGCGTTGACAGATAAAGTATTACCTTAAACATAGGCTGGGGCGCGATTTTGTGGATTTCAAACTTTTACTATCGAATTGCTTTGATTCAATCTCTTTGTGTAGATATTTTTTCTCCAAAACTAACATTTCATGTTAAAGTTTTGCTTCAGATTTGAAGAAACAAAATGAAACGAACGACTCCCTCACAGTCATCTACCCTTTAATTAACCTAAAAATATTGTATATATTGTTGGTACCACAGTAGAAGTTCATCGTAGCCGCAGTGAAATTAAGCAATTACATGCAAGTTCTAAAACTTTGCAGGAAAATGAGGAAAACGACAAACATCGTTTTATTTTCCTACATTTGCAATTCAATTTGTCTGGCTAGTTGAAATGACTTTGGAACGTCAGATTAAGCATAATTGTTGGTGTTATTATTTTCGAATACAAAGGCTTTCTTGTTTAGCATTATTCTTGTAACTTTTATGTTTAAAGTCTTAACTTTTGTGTATATAATTGTTGTAATATCATACTAGATGAAGAAAAGTAGTCTGTCATACGTTTCTAGTAAATACATAATATGAATAGTGCAGTTAATGTACTCTTTCATATTTTAATCGTTCTTATTTTTTAATCAAATTCAGTTAAAAAAACAATTGGTAAATTGCTACCGAAAAACTGGTGAACACACTTTAGAAAAATATACCCAACAAATCTGGCGTCCATGTTTTCCTTTTTCATAGTTCATAGGAACAAGTTACTACGCATATGGCATTTTTCACTGAAAAAAAGAATACTAAAACCAGAACGACATAGTTCATCTAAAATTTCATTATTTATATTTTTGGTCGGTCCAAGCTTTGCTTTTATGTAAATATGTTTGTGCATGACACACCGCACAACTTTACCGAAATGAGTTTGTAACGAGAGCCCGTGGACGCGTGACGCGTATGTAATACGTGAGGACTACCATTACGCAATACTTCTGTTTAGTGCTTTGAACAAATTTGTTGTAAATGATATGACTTCATATCATTATTACTTTTAAGAAGCAACAAAACAACACATAGAGATAATTGGTTTGGTGAGGCCTTTATTTTTGACAGTAGCGTTCACTCAACGCCGTGCCATAACCACTTTTCAATGAATATTCCCAGCTGTTGAGGACAATCTACTTACATAAGTTCATTGTTTCTATATTTCTTTACGAATGAAAAACAAGTAAGAAACAAATAAGTGCGAAATCCGTTCCATGTACGTCAGCTTTTCAATATATATCAATCGATATCAATCGATCCTCAAAAATTGCTTGTTTTTTTTGTAAAACTACATTGAGAAAGAAACACAACCTAAAAATACTTCAGCGTTTAGTACTGCTTGGTACGAGAAAAAGACTAGAAGTTAAATTATTTGTCGGTTTGTTTTAACATTAGTTTTTTTTAAAATATCGTATGTAGGTCTTCTTTTCACCTTATAGAATCCTAGAAAAGGATTTTAGTGACAGTCGAATCTAATGGATCTCACAGAATCTGAAACCCGCTGTGTAATAGTTGCTTAGTTTTTTTATACTATATTTTGTAATGCGTATAATACACTTATTATTTATACTATAATTTACTACGGTTATGGTTCTAAAGTATTGACTTAATCACGTTTAATAATGCAGGTAATGTATATATATATATATATATATATATATATATATATATATTTTTTTTTCTTAAGCTAGTTCAATGAACAGCTATGTGCTAGTAAAGCGGAAAATTTAAAAACTTCATTTAATTAATGATAGAATTATAGACTATTTTCACTAAAAACTATTAGCAAAATCAAATTAAACACAATATAAATTTAAAACAGTTCAATGGTTAGAATTGTTTTACATTTTTATAATAAAGATTTGAACAGTACGTGAGTTCTAATATATGCTTATTTCAGGCTTCATTGATGGTATCACCAAGTAATTGCGTGCTTGTAATCACATCGATTGTGTTGTAGTTACGTGTAGTATTTAGATTGATATGACTTTTAATGGGTTCAGCATTTTATGGCCATCAACGACTAATACTACGTAAAATTCATTCTAAAAACTATTATTGACAGATGAAAGGAAAAATAATCAATTTTTCGATTAAATGAGCCTATAACACCAAAATAAAAATACTTATAAAATAAGAGCACATTAAAAGATTTTAAATAAATCAAATTATAAATTGCATTATTTAATTTACCAATTCCTAAATAGTATCAGTCGCTATGCTATGAGGAACCGCGATAAGAAATAAAGGTAATTATATTTTATGTTAATTAATTATTAAGTATTTACCTGGATGGCCGACCAGTATTTTTTAGGTAAATTTTCTAAAAATGAACCCTAGCTAGACCGATTTATTGCCCCCGAAACTTCCTGTTTTCCAAGTGTCAAACTTAATAATAAGTGTTTTTATATTATTGCTTGTTAATTACAGCCTGCAACAGCTGTCAATATGAACATATATACTCATTTCAGTTCAAAAGATACCTACCTACCTAGATATATGCCTACACGGTAGTGGCAGGTAGCGACTTCTGTAATTACAGGCTATTAAAATCATAACCCTTCCAGCTTTATCGTAATAGGGAAAAACCCAACTCTGTTGTAACGCAGTGTAACGCAGTGTTCTTCTTTTGATGATATGGCAATCAGCCGGATCAGCTATTTCTGCCAATGTCAAGTATTTGGAGTCTTCAATTCAAAGTCTTCGAGTCTTCGTCGTGATGGAATTAATGATAAAAAATATAAAAAATGTGGATGACATGAAATGGGGACCGTCTTTCGCAAAAACAAAAAACGATACTCGTAACGCAGTGTTACAAAAAAGTGATGTCAAAGTTATGAAGTGTTATGACACTACTAACTGACATTTTGTTTTAAATCTTTTCTTTATTTTTCCTCCATTAAATATTGTCTCTGATATGGACGCATGTTTCGAAAACTATTATTTAATTATTATGAATATTCTAGTCTGTAACAAACATTTGTGTGTATAACATTTAAAAAAAATTGTGTGTTTTTAGAAAAAAAAACTCCCAATCGTCAGCTTATTAGTCTTTTTTATGTATAATTCTGGACTCAAATATTCTATTAATAATATTTATAACATTTTTATTGTTAATTGTTCGCATTTACATTATATGCGGTGTCTACTATACAACTCTAAAATATGATGTATATCTGTGACACCTATTTAACAGCTGGTTATGATTAATCCAAAAACAAAGAGTGAATAAGTAAGAGACTTTAAAAGTCATTTTCAGAATACATATTTCCATTCAATAGGTCGTAAATTTCTAAGAATTGAAAGTCGAGGTAATACCTTCTATTATTCGAAAGTGGTAACCGAAGCATTGCCACGCCAAAGGGAATGCCGCAGTCTTCGAATGGAAACTGGAATTGCTAACAGAAAGTGCTTGGAGAAACAATGGGCGGGATCTAATTGCGATTGCGGGGTCCCGAGCGGGCGAGAACGCAAACGGAACTGAACGCACCGCAATCCACGTAGCTGTAGATCGTCGTGGCACCGTAGCACTTACAAATACCAAAACGTTGAGATGGCAATTGTTACGCAGGGTTACGTTTACATTTCCTTATCGATTGTTTTTCTATGTCAAAGATCATTATTGATAAAAATACCCACGTAATATTTTGCATTTCCCCGTGTATGAAGAGGTATATAACTAACCTATCTGTTTGTCTCTTTCGCTTTCACGCATAAATCGCTTCATCGATTTCAATGGATTTTGGCATGGAGGTACTTTGATTCTTGAGGAAGGATGTAGGCTACTCTTTACCATGATAACCGACATATACATGGGTGGAGCCGCGGTCAAAAGCTTGTAATAATATGTGCATATATTTTAAATAAAGGAATAGTTTCAGATGTTATATATGGGGATTGTTTATAATATCAATTGACATTATAGTCATACTCATTCAGTTATAATTTGAATTTTTGTTTATTTTATTGTCACCTATTGTATCAATTTTATATACTCCATAGCTATTAGTAGCTATACACTGATTTTTTAATGGTCATGTTTATCTAAAGCGAATTCATAGAAGTGAAATTATGCAAATTAAATTTGCTGTAGTCGTTATCGTATCCTGTTTTACAACTAGCACCTTGTGTGTATGGAAGTGTCTGTGGATCGGTACTGTTGGTTTAGTATATTTTTTTTTAATTAATCCCAGCTAGATCGATTTATCGTCCTCGAAACCCCTGCACAATTCATGATAATCGTTGGAGTCGTTTTGGAGATCAGATTATACTTATACAAGAATTGCACGTTAGAAGGTATTAGACGTATATTAAGTATTTTTTTTTGACATAGCTGGCAAACGAGCCACCTGGTCATCTGAAGGAAAGTGATATATTTTTTCATTTCATGTAACTTATCATGTTAATCCTACTAAACGCTTAAACCATATAATATATTATTCAATATAATAATAATCAAGGTCATCTTTTTTAATAGAAGATGCCAAAACGACTCTAGGGTTCCTCTCTGTCTTTCTCTTATCATGATCATTCGCCACTTTTCTAGTCGAGTACTGGACATGACCTCTCCTATAGTCTTCCATTGTATTCTATTCTAGTCGATTTTGGCCTGACTTTTGCTATATTCTATAAAGGTGTTTTTACTACCAGTGATAGATGTGCTTTGAAATTGAATTTGAGCAATTATAATGCTTAAAAATCGTATACATTGGTCATTCAAATAATTTGTTTGTGTCCATTTAGGCATTTGTAAACAATTCGCCGTTCGTCGTTCAGTTAGACAAACATCAAATGAATTTTAGAATTTGTTGTTATTTTTCGATCAAATAGAAAAATAACAAAATAATATTTGAGCGTTTGTAATTTTTGTATATCTAAAAAAAGTTCAGAGTTTTCGTTCTCCATATGCCTAAGTTTGCATTCTACTCATTCAATTATGCAAAGCTACCATTTGTTAGCAGATTTTAGGGTAATGTCGGTGAATGTCGACTCGGTTTTATGGTAATCAGCTTAGTGTCCGTTATTTACGAGTTACATGCTTACAAACGTTTCACGGTATAATGTTGCTATTCACCGATAACGTTATTTTGCAATTAATATCAGAAACACTCAGTACCATATGATTTAAGGCCATATTAATATTCGCTCGGATTGTTTTTGCTTAACGTTTATTTTGTGTTAATGTTATGTAAATAATGATAAGCGTTACAATATTAACATAGCCTGACAATGTTTTTGCATAATATAACTAGTTATAATGACATGAATTCCGCAACTATTAATTAACTATAACTGATTGTGTTTCATTCTGTTTGTGGCTTGTATTATGTTTTAAATTAAATGCAGCAATATTTTTATTAACTTAATTCATCATTTTATATTGTAATGTTTATTTATATATGAGCATTATTTTATATGAGATAAATCTATAAAAAAAAGTAAAATTGAAGTGTTTGTTTGTAATTTTAGAGTAACAGATTTTCATTTATTGCATATGGAATAAAATACGGTACTTACATCTTTTTTTTTAATTTTTGACTGTTTTTTGTAATGTCTGAAACGACTACATCAATTTTGACGGCACTTTCACTGGCAGACAGCTAACGTTACTTGGAGTAACTTAAGATACTTTTATTGTGGAAAAAAAATGGCTGCCGTGAAAACAAGAATAAAATCTATGAAATAGTGAACGAAATCCGATTTAAAAGCAAAAAAAACTGCGGATAATACTGAGAGGCAAAGTTAGTGAAATATAACGTTGTGTGTCATATCACCAAAACAATGATGTTTTGAATTGACTTAAAAATAGATATATTTTTTTAACATGAAAACCAAACTACGAAATCATGTTGATTGTCACAACGTAAATTGAATGTCATGTATCGGATTACTACCATATTTATTGTGGCAGCAGAAGCACTAGTATTGCCTGCAATGTGGTTTCATTGCAGTCACGACAGAGGGAGCCACTGTTGGCTTGCAGCCACGAAAAAAATTGAGTAATTTTCTGATTGTCATCGGTAGCAAAAATAGTTACGTTTGACATGGCATTCATATTACCATTTGTCAAAATACCGACATACTTTATTACTCGGGATCATTTATCAGTAGGCTATTAACGCTCCCGAAATCTATTACTAATTAGACAATAGCCTAGTATTTTAGGTGTGGTTTTAATATTATTAATTTGTTACTTTGTGACTCTATATGAACACTTTATGTTTCGTATGTGTAGTAATTTTGATAGTAATAGTGTTAGAAAAGCGACGATGGTAAAAATATAATCAAATAATCTTAATGATAGAAAGATACAAAATTTATAAAGGTCAGATCTTTTACGACTCTAAGTAATTGTAGAAAAACGATCTAATAATTGGTGAATATTGTATTTAGTTTTAGAGATTTAAAAAAATTGTCGTTTAATTATCGTGTTGTTTTAGTTCATAGAAAATTGTTGTGACGTCATAGAGTTTTGTTTTGAAATTGAATTCATTGTATCGCATATCTTTAAATAAGCATCTATAATTAGAACATTTTACCTAAGTAGATTAAAAACAAATAATATCATTAACATTAACATGAATTATTTGAAAATGTGTGAAATCATATGTATACCTCGGGCAGGCTTTGCAGTTAGGTAGAAACAGCTTTGAGGACGAGGTGAACAGAAGAATCCAGCTAGGTTGGGCAGCGTTTGGGAAACTTCGTCGGGTCTTCTCATCATCGATCCCACAGTGCCTAAAGACGAAAGTCTTCAATGCGTGCGTCCTACCCGTAATGACTTACGGAGCCGAAACGTGGACACTTACGGTTCGACTGGTCCATAAGTTCAAAGTCGCTCAGCGTGCAATGGAGAGGTATATGCTCGGCGTTTCTCTAAGGGATCGCATTAGAAACGAGGTGATCCGACAAAGAACCAGGGTCATCGACGTAGCCCACAGGATTAGCAAGCTGAAGTGGCAGTGGGCTGGCCACATTTGCCGAAGAACCGATAACCGTTGGGGTAAACGAGTTCTTGAGTGGAGACCGCGTCTCGGCAAACGTAGTGTAGGACGTCCACAAGCCAGGTGGAGCGATGATTTGCGCAAGACGGATGGCAGGAGCTGGATGCGAGAGGCCATAGATCGAACTAAGTGGCGTGAAATTGGAGAGGCCTATGTCCAGCAGTGGACTGCGATGGGCTGATGATGATGATGATGATGTGTGAAATCAGTTATACAAAACACTTACCGTCATGGCGATGACTTTCTTTGATATATGTTGCCTTTAAAATATTAACATACTTAAAACAGAGCTTTTACAAACATTCAAAGTTTCAACAGTAGTTTAACTAACAATTACAATATTAAGTTTCAAAATAATTACTTCGAAATAACTTAATAAACGTTTCTAACTTTAACGTTTTCCTCATGTCTAATCGTTATGATAATTTGTTTCAGATGTGGAATAAACCTGTAATCGACAGAGGTATGTAATTATAACAAGTTATAGAATTAGTATGAAGGGTTTAAAACTGTTTTCCAGATTGTGGTAAGGGATATAATTAATGCAGTTCAAGTCAGTACCTCGCAAGGCTTTATGACTGCACTGAACGCTTTAGTATTTCATAGTATGTAAGTACTTATGGGGGTTATGCCTTACAATAATAATATGTACTGTTGTACAAAATTGGTTAGTATGTGTCGAAGAAAGTTTCAGCATGCGAAACTTTCGACCTATTTTCGTAATCACATAGTAAAACGGAGGTAGAAATTTATTTCTGATTGTAAAGGTACGATTATGTATTGAAATTGTTTTGAAATATTTTTATATTTACATACTATACATACCCTTTTGCCTACATAGATTCGCAAATTTAAAAAATAAAAATCTTCATAATTGTTAATTATCTTCAAATAAATATTTTTTTTTTAAACTTTTTTTATGGTATTTTATGGTTTGCCCCCTAGGCAAACGAGCAGACGTATCGCCTGATGGTAAGCGATTACGGCTGCTCATGGACACCCGTAACACCAGAGGCGTCACAAGTGCGTTGCCGGACTTGGGGGATGAGGAGACGGGTTGGATTATGGGCCTCCGGTATCCTCACTCACTCGGTAAAATATAGCGCAGGCGCTGTTTCACACTGGTTTTCTGTGAGGCCGTGGTATAACTTCGGTCGAGCCGGCCCATGCATGCTGAAGCGTGGCTCTCCCACGTATTAAATATCTCCACGTATCATATATTATGCAAAGAAAAAAGCTTTTGTAATCGTATTAAATTAGCCGATTATTTGTACTAGGGAGGTTTGGTCCGACTAAACAGAGTATTTAGCACAAAAATACGTCTGCATAAATATAGCAGCAGGTCTGTGTGATACTTTTTAAGAAACAATACTTTTAGTAACTAGTAATACGAATTAGCTCTTGACTGTCGACTTTTGCTGTAGAAACAAGCTTGTCTATTAAGCACAATAGCTTAGCGAGCTCAAAAATTTAGTTTATTCTCCATGTAAAGTTTGTCGATTACGATAAAAGTAATTTCGTAATATCAACTAATACCTACCCACTAAGCCAATGAAATTGTGATGCTCTACCAAGAGGTTTTACACTCCTACATAATGATAATAAATACGTAAAATTTTTGCCACTTTGTTGTACTAAAAAGATATAGAAATAATGTTCATAAAAGCCGCTACTCTACGAGATCTATAAACAGATAATTTTGGCGCTTTATGATACACCAGGAACTCTTCACTTGGTTTCCTTTACACATTTTTCGTGACTAAAGCGAAGTATACATTTTACCATAACATTTATTTCTCGTAAAAAAGCTGTTTGCATTTGCCTAATAACAGTTATTCGGCTTATACTGCCATCTTTATATGTATTTTGCGCTCGCGGAACAGAATATTTAAGTTTTATGATAGAATATCAACATAGAAGACGACAGGAAAAAAGAAATAGTTGAAAATTCTTCCGAATAAATGAGTTAAAATTATGTGAGGTGGTGAAAATACTTCTTCAAGTTTTTAGTATGTTGCACATGATTATTATTTGATGAAACATATTACTTTCATTAGTAAATTTGAGGGGATGGTAAGAAAAATAATATTTTTTTAGTTATTACCACACGACTAATTCATCATTAATGATAATCTTTCCCTATATATTTATCTATCTATAATGTGAGAAGCAAAAACTTTGTACTCCTTTTTCCGAAACATGCGCGGACGGAGGAGTATGAAATTTCGCACACTTATAGGTTTATAGAGAAGGAGTGCAAAATGCTAATATTATTTTAAATTAAGCAGTTAAACACAATGGTAGTGAGTTAATTTTCTGTTGTTTGATCTTTACAAAGTATTAGTTTGATTTCCTATATCATTTCTTCGCCTAGTATTTTGGCTGATACAAAGCCTTTGCGCGCGACACTAACTGGAAATTAAAGTCTCCCCTACTTACTACAAACTCTAATTACAATGGTATTGTAGCTTATACTAATTTTCTATGAATTCCTTTTGAGCGGCCTTTGTGACTGTAGCAGTTATTAAGACACAAAGGAAACCAGCGGGGGTTCAAGCCTTTCACGCAATACCGTACTCGTACGTGCGAATCGATGGTGCGGAAACGGCTTTATCGATTTTAAACTACCCTTATGTTGCAGTTTGTTAAACTCATATTGTTATTGCCTTTTTAAGAGAACGTTACATTTTCCGCTTTACTTTACCTGTTGTTTTATTTCTATTCAGATAACCACTTTTGTTTCTACTGTCACATGCCTTACTTACAAGAACATTTTTAGTAAAATTTGAACAAGTAATAATCTAGTTTCTGCACAATGCTTCACGTCATCTTCTATACATATATAAATGAATGTTTGTCTGTCATGAACTATGCATTTTATCATGTCATGGTACGACCAGCTTTGCTCCGTGGCGTTGCCTGCGGTTGTTATTGTACCGCAGGTAACACCGCGGGGCTCAGCTACTATTAAAATAAATAAAACAACTCTATTAAAGCCACAAGCTATAGCATTTAATTCTGGCGGTAGTGTTTACTTAGCCCATTACATCATCAAGTTCACAGTTATGAAGCTACAGCATTGTTTTATTTTTAAGAACAATAAGTCGAACCAAACGGTCCGCTCTTCCTGCCTGTGCTGAGTAGTTAAAGCTTTGAACTCAGTACAATCGCATGAGTTTCTCTTTAAAATCGCGGGACCTTTAAATGAGGCGTGAAAAAGCATCCCACTAGGCCGTCATAGTGTTGGTAACCATGCTGCAATGTCCAATTTCGGCATAAGCATGATGGCCACCACTCATGGATGCTATTCATACTTTCTTGAAGCCTATTAGAATCATTTTAGCACCTTTATATGTATATAATAATAATCTATCTCTTTTTTCAATTAACTTAATTGCGACTATTCCAATAAAACATTTTTACCGCTTATGGCAATGAAACTTCTAAAACAAAGTAAAAATTTAAGAATAAAACTCCTTCAAAGTACACTAATTATCTAGACGAAGAACTTAAGTAGCCACTGACAAATATAATAAGTAAAGCCCAAAGGGAAATAACTGCTACTAAAGCCCACGAGTAAGCAAGCAAGCACTCAAGAGAAGAGTCAATGTTTTATTTTTTTTATTTTTTTCTTAGTTTTGTGGAAAGAACCTCAAAGGCACGTTAAGAGGCATTGAGGACTCTAGCTTTACTGCAGTTAAACAGCTTTGCACAAAAAATACTTCCAGTTAAACATTGGTTAAATTATTCATATTACTTTAAAAAAGATCAAGTTTCAATATTCTACTTGTGAATTAATTGTATTTTACCGGAAAACTGATATAAATTAAATTGTTTTTTTTTACGTGTCGAGAACTATACGCTAGACCTGGGCAAAGACCTCTCTTGCAATAAGCCACTTTTCTTTATTCAAGGCCAGTTCAGTCTTGTCTATGGGATAGGCGTCAAGATCGTCGCTCCATCTTTTGTAGGGTCTGCCTCGTCTTCGGCGTCTACCCTGAGGCACCCTGTGTTCCACGATATTGGCCTTGACCTTGTCATAACAATATATGGATGGTATTGACAGACATTATTACTTTATTATTTACTATACAAGTAGTAGAGCCACACTGATTTCAGCACGAACGGGCCGGTTTGACCGGGCCGGTACTACCTCTCACAAAAATTAAACGTAAAATAAAAGCATTTGTGCTGTCGTGTTTCGTTGGTGAGTGCGAGAACGGAGGCCCAATGATGCAGAAGCATCACCAGGCGACCGTGGTATGGCCATTAACAATGAATATAGTGACCACCAATTCTTGGATTCTGTTTGTTTTCCAGCAGTGTGCCTGATGGAAACCATAAGCAGAATCCAAGAATAGAGTTATTTTTGCAGGGTTTAATATAACAAAAATTACGATAATTATATTGTTATTTGCATTATATGATAAGATATTTATACTGAAATTTATTTAGAGTACAAATCCCGTGTCGGTGAAATTTCGATCCGTTTAATGTCTTGTTTCATTTCATTATGTAGTAAATCTTAAACTTACATATATTTACGGCTGTTTTCAATAACATATCTTTGGATAAATGTGGAGAATAGTCATTATATATTTTTCGATATGTGTGTATCATTGTATTTTTGTTTCGCACTTGTGACACCTCTGGTGTTGTGGGTGTTTATGGGCGGCAGTAATCGCTTACCATCAGGTGATAAGTCTGCTAGTTTGCTCACTATTCCATAAAAAAATAACAATATTTTCATCGATATGAACTTTATTTACAAGTTTTAGTATATTGCAAATACTCTTTTTAAGGCTAGTTCAGACTGTTTTCAATAACCTATCTCTGGTTGAAACAGGGATAGGTTGTTGAAAAGGGCCGTTAGTCTATTGTACAATCCAAAAAGTTGAATCAAGACCAACTTTGCCGATAAATTGTTTGAAGCCATCAAAACAATAAAAATAGAAACTTCTTTACAGTGTATGCCGCACTTAGAAGGTTTTGAATACTAAGCAAGGTACGTCAACAGTGATCGGGGATCTTTGTAATTTGTATCATCACTACAGTAGATAAGATAAAATAGTAATAATCATACTTTGAATCCTATTTTGATTTTTTTTTAATCAAAACTATGTTAAATTGTACCCTTGTACAAGCTCTTAACAAAGATGGATATTACAAAAAATAAATCTCGGTGTAAAATAATGACATATAACAAGGTCAGTACTATGGAAACGCATATTTACGCAAATTTCGACTTAATTGTATTTGAATGTCTGTAAGACCTGTGTGTGACCTTATGATGGGTCATGATTCAAATTTGCCAATAGTACCATGACAAATCTAAATACATACTAATCTAATGATGATAATCCAAAGATCTAATGACACTACGGTATAGAGCCATTTCAAATTATGTTATCTTTGTGGACTCTTCTTCATATAATCATTAAGTATAGTAAACATAGTACACTTCTGTAAGCCATATTTATTTGAAAAGAGGTACTAAGAATTTTCTTAGCATATTAATAAATAAATATTGTAGAATGTGAGAGGTCTATTACTAACAGCGTGGGAGAGCCACGCTTCGGCATGAATGGGCCGGCTCGACCGGAGTGATACCACGGCCCCACAGAAAACCGGTGTGAAACAGCGCTTACGCTGTGTTTCATCGAGTGAATGAGGATACCGGAGGCCCATACCCCAATCCAACGCCCCCTATCCCCCTCACCATCCCCTTCACACCAGGCCGCCATAGTGTGGGTCACCATGCTGCATTGTTCTTTTTCGAATTGAGGATGGTGACCAACACTCTTTGATTCTGCTCATGCTTTCCATCAGGCAGGGCAGAGTCATTTTGGCAGCTTAAATATAAAAAAAAAATAAAAAAAAAATAACAGTAGTCTGCAATAGGTTTTTGATGGTATATTAATATAACCCAAAAATAAAATATAATGACTTAATTGTTAACCAGTGACAGCAAAAAGTCTCATAGAGATATGCTGGTTGAACTGGCTGGCTGAACACACAGTACTGTATATTTCAAACATTCAAAATTCAAATTATATGTTGGTTGATACGACAACTTACTAAAACAATTTTTTAATGGCATTATATTATAAAATAGTTATATAATTAATCAATAATAATATATTTCATTCATTCTCCATACTCGTTCAAAAAACAAAATATGTACAAAACTAAACATCGATTTTAACTTTACTCAAAAGGTACAACGCAACGTTTGTAAACGTCGTATTTAATGAAAAGTTCTAAAACAATGACATTCTTAAAAGCCTCCTGAGGCAGAAAACCAGATTTACATTTTTATAGTTTGACAATCTGACAGCAGGCATAACAAAGGTTTTCACATTGATTTACATTTTAAAATTAAATTTTATTAGTCTTAAACTTTTGAGTGAGATTATAAGAATGGTTTTTAGACTATTTTATGAGTCCGTTCATCTAAGCATTACGGTTGTATTAAAACTCATATTTGTATTTATATTTGTACTGACGAAACTCGGTTTTATGTCTACAGAGAAGTATTTAGATAACAAGTTAAAAAAAGACCGAATTAAACTAACTATAAAAATAACTTGAGTATATTCAAATCCAATTCAAATTCAAAATCATTTATTCAATTAAGACATTAAGTGATATTTATGAACATTAAAAGATAAAAATCATAGATCGACACAAATAGACGCCACATATGTACTGTATTATCAAGGTAAATTAGGTGAAAACACCTAAATCCACAATCCAAAAAGAAAAGAGCGTAGTCCTTCTTAAAAGGCCGGCTATGCACTTGTGACGGCTCTGGTGTTGCGGGTGTCCATGGGCGGTGGCAATCGCTTACCTTCGGGCGAAACGTCTATGGAGGAACGGATATCATGTCTCTCCAACATAAAGGGTGGATCCTCCGACCAGGCGAGATGATTAACAACGCACTGCCCAATGGTTGATGTTGAGATGTTGTATATGTATATGCTAATCGGCGGAAGAACTTCTATTTCGCGATTCAAGATTGGCAGTTTCTTCATTTCCTTCGTTATTTAGTACATAGTTCGACGTATATTCGGTAGGTGACGCTGTAGTCTGTTTTTCTTGTTGCGCTGTATGTGGAAGTCGCCACTACTCTGTTCCTTTGCTCCCTATTCCATAAAAAAAAACCTTAAATAATACGGTGACCAAAAATTCGAAGCAATGCCTGGTTAAATCAGATCCTGCTACTGTAGTACAAATTAATATTAAACTGTAATTATCTACAACACAATAGTCACACAAATCGCACGCTACCACAATTACACATATAATTCCAAAATGGCGTCACGTGTGTAACTTAACTTAACGAACTTCATATTTAATTACAACTCCATAACTGGCGTGATTGCATTTCCTGCAACTGACGTACTAGTTTATTATTTTACCAATTTCAAACTGTATTAAATTCTTGGAGGTGAACTAGGGGCGTGTCTTATTAGGGTGCTCTGTTATTAACTGTTTGTGTGCCTCTGTTATTGCTTTCGGTATATGTGAATTTTTAATTTAAATTTTCTTTATTACTAGTAGTATTACCATCATTAGCCTGAATAGGTGAAATTATTTAATGTACTCACATTTCATACCTTTGAAAGAGCAATTCTTAATAGCGATAGATTGATGATTATGATAGTGATCGATTCTTAATTAAATCTAAATCTTAAATATGACTCCAACGATTTAGTATAAAGGGGGTCTCGAGGGCAATAAATCGATCTAACTTGGATTCATTTCACGAAGTTTACAAAACAAAAATACAGTTGTCATCCAGGTATTTAACATTATGTTATGATGTGCCAATATTTACATTAATATACATAAATAATAATAATAAATAAATACTTCGGGCATCTAACACACAACGCCATCTAGTCCCAAACTAAGCAGAGCTTGTACTATGGGTACTAGACAACTGATATTAATATTTTTTTTTGTAAATACACTCATATTATGTATAGAGAACACTCAAACTCCGAAACAAATATTTGCAGATTATACAAACATTTGGTCCGACTCAGGAATCGCGCCCGAGACCTCTAGCACAGCAGTCGTATTCGCTACCACTGCGCCACCGAGGCAGTCAAATAATAGAAGTTAAAATCATAATTATGTAAAATCATCAAAGTTATTTTGCATTGGTAAACATGATCAAAGAAAAGAAGCAGAGAAGAAGATATCGTAAGTTCAAACGAGGTAAAGGGACTAACACTGCAGTAGTCTTCTTTATGATCTGTGCCTCCTTTATTCAGAGAAGTCACTAGAGCTGAAACAGTAACATTATAATCTGATTATTGGTTACTTCTTTATTTAATACTTACAAACTGAATTATCAGACTCTAATAACAACTCAAATTTTAGAGCCAAATTTAAAAAAAAACACACACATCTAGGTCGACTTAGATTTAGAATTTTAATACATCATCTAAAATCTTACATGTTACGACTTTCACATACAGTGCAAAAATGACATACCAGCGCAATCTATCGAAAATACGCCGAACTAAGGAGCAACTACTGATCCTGAATCGCGATATGCCTAGCAGTCCTCGTGCGAATTAGCATATATACAATACATCTTTAAAAGTAAAAGTTTTTCCTTAAAGAAGTTTTATTTTTACTATTTAACTTTTAGCTATCGCTGGACAGCTTTCTTAGTCTATGCATTTCATTCAACGTAATAATGTTGCAGAATATCTAGAACCACAGAACTTATCAAGACACATCAAAAGAGCCCAAAATCAGTTAGTTTTAATACAGAGATCCTATGAACATCTTTCAACAACAACAAACCTTGGTTACCATTTAGAACTAAGTACTCTATAAAACGAATCAAACGAGCTCTAATTCGATGGATTGGTATCGTTTATTACGGGCTTCCTATTGCCACCATCTATCAACTACTAAACTTGATCATCAGACCCCAAAATACCATATAAAGATGATTTGATTTGTCTTTCTTTTACTAAAACAACTCTCGCATTAGGAATATAAATCCTGTGCTGTAGGGGACTATACAAACGTAAATGGAACGGACACTTGGAAAAAAAATTCGTGGATCACACTCTTGGCGAAATAGAAAACGGCGTGACAACTGCTCATACTATTAGGCTAACCGTGCAGATTGAATATCGAATAATATACTCGTCAAGACGAACCAAACGATCCCAAGCTCGACAGGTTGCGTCGTTTTATTACAAAGTTTCTATGATCACCTTCCGACTCCATTATCAGATACTGAATACTATTAAAACATGAATGACGTTAAGGCGAATTAAATGAATCCAAATTAGATTGATTGCGCCAAAAGTTTTATTGTGTTTTTCTGATTATAGAAATACTTAATAACAGCTCGGAGTTTGGAAGTTGGGGTCTGAATCTCCGTGCCTCAGAGAGCACGTAAGGCTGTTGGTCCTGCGCCCGATCTATCCCCGGTCATGTCTGTTAACAGTCCCATCGGATTATAAGATAGAGGGAACAGAGAGTGTACCTGTGTTTGCGCCCACACTACTGCACTATAATATCTCCTGCGTGGTTGGCTGGTCTCCGTTTAGACTGGCCACCGCGGCCGAAATCTTCTAGGAGAACATCATCATTGTCATTATCATATGGCATATAGCCACATTTCAGCTCCAGCATCAATTCAGCTATATGTAATTATAATATTGCATTGTCACGCTGTATATAAATTTTAAGCACATTCAGAATATAGTTGATTAAAAATTAAGTTGCAAGATTCCACCCAAAGAAACATAGTTACATAAATAAGTACATTGCAAGTTAAATAAAAGCTGATAGTTAATACATATATTTTGACAATATACGTCTACATAAAAGGCAAAGGTTATTCAACGAAATACCTTACTCCAATAAAATGTTCGTACTTTTATATTACTGAGTAAAATATATTGAGCAATAGTCTACGCAATATTATATCGTCACGATTGCTATCATTAGTCTCTCCTCGTCCATTATATATACATATTTCATAAGGCGCACATATTCTTTAGAAACAGATCTAATGAAAATTCCACTTGAATTACGCACAGAGAATTGTCTTTTGCTTATTAAAACCCTTTACCACGTTCCAGTTTTATCTTTATTCGCTTGGTGAGCTTTTATACTTTGTGAACATGTTAGTAACTTAAATGATGGTGCTAGTGTCGACTGTTATAGACGTTCAACTTTCTTCAACTTGACGTACAGTTCAACTGCAAAATTATAACGAAATTCGTTTGAAAACTCTAATTCGACGTTCTTCAGGTGCATCGATTGAACTTCATCCCTGCCGACGAACTTTTCCCGATGACTGAATTCAAATATTTTCTTTAAGCGTAGAATCCTCTTGAATTTTTCTTTGATGTAGAGGAATCTTTGTAAGGCACTATTTTGCAGATTATTTTGATAAGTTAATCGTAAGATCTATCCTATCCGTTTCGTTTATAACATTTTTTTTCAATAATTATCTGTATTAAATTGTTTATGCGTAGTATTATGTTATATCCGTGAGCTACGGGTTTAAATGAAATGCAAAGTGAACCGTTAATTTGCTATATAATATTATGTGTACAATGAGATTCTAATAATGGCGGTGCGCGTGCGGTGCTAGTGGAATTTGGTAGCGTCTTCCCCGCCAGCTGTCGGTTTGCGCCGCGGCACTGAGTCGTGGTCCTCACGCTGTTGCCTTCCGATGGCTAGTTGCCCCGAAGTCGCTGTACACTTGGTTTTGTGCTGCAACAAAAACACATATTCAAGTTGGAAACGATTCCAAAAATGTTGCTTGATGTGCTCCAATTTCCGGAAACGCTCCAACCACACAATGTTTATGTCAGTTATCTGTGGATGGGGCACAGAAGTTAGTGATCATCCAATAAAGAAGTAAGAAAAGATCAGAGGAAAAAGGGGTCACAGGATGAGAATTTAAGGCTACCTCTATTTGATTCACACGAGAGACCAGCTCCTCATATGTGAAGTGAGATAACTTTAAGAGCCTCTTTAAATGATGTTAAGTTGATCTCACAGCAGCTTCGGCAATGCCATTGAAGCGTTAGTTGGAATAAATTTGAAATCGATGCCGTGTTGAGGAAGTTCAGAGTTCAAATTAAAGAACACCATCGACCAAGCAACAAAATTTGTAGCGTTGTCGGATAGTATACTCAGAGGCCTGCGGCGTCGAGCAATGAAGCGGCTTAATGCAGCCATATATCCCTCCTTACTCAAGTCTGTAACGAGTTCTATATGTACAGCCTTAACTATCAAGCAAAAAAAAATGCACAAATAAGATTTAATAAGTCTACATCTCCGGCCCTCAAGATCGGCAGTCAATACTGGCCCGGTATAGTCAGTTTATCTAAAAAGGGAAACTCTAACTGGGTTCTCGAAACAAGCAATTGGCCCATATTAGGTTAAACGATTTTTTTTATTTGCATATATGAAACATTTATTACATTTTTTTACTTTGATATTAGAAAGATTTCTACCTCCGAGGACATTTGATGTACGTTCGCTATTAACTGTTGAGGACAGGCATGCAATAGATCCCTATCTTACTTTTTAGTAAACATCATATCACAAAACTAATCTTTTAAAAATTATATGTATATATAAATGTGCGTTTATATGACACTACTCTATGTCAACGGTTGAAGTTAGGATATTTATGTATTAATGATTTTATGAAATGATTAAGAGAATTATTATTAACTGATCGATGTAGTAAAGTCGAATGAATATTCGCATTAACAATATAAGATAGTAAGATTTCTGGCAGGTCTTGTCCCAATGTGGGGACTGTCAAGACAGCGTTGTGGCTACGTAAAGCCACAACGTTGTCTTGCCAGTCCCCAACCCGCACTTGGCCAGCGTGGGGACGTACGGCCTTAACCCTCTCCTAGGAGGAGACCCGAGCCCAAGAGTGGGACATTATGGGTGGTTGATGATGATGGACTGCGAGAATAGGCACTAAGTTTTTTTGTGTTTTTACTGCCATCTACTCTCTTTACCTGATCATCTGAGGTGATCTTGGGAGGCCGTCAGCTGCTAGAGAGTGAGGATCTCTGGTGACAGATTAATTACTGCATAAGGAATTAGAGTAGGGAGCTAATTGAATAAAATTGCTATCGAGTCTCAACGCATGGTGATTTCAGCAAATAGGGATGGAACCTAGTAATGCACTGCCTGAATCTGGAATTAACATATTTAAAGGTAATACGATAAATATAACTGTAACTAACAAAGTGATTTTTAATACTCTAAAATAAATTAAATTATTATTATAACAGTTATGTATAACGTTAAAATTGGCCAAAACGTAGATTTTAATCATCATTTACTTAGATTAGCATGAACAAAACGGTCTCAATTTATGGCAAAATTTCAGTCATTCATAAATAACACATTATCAATCAATGTTTGAAAGAGGTCACGCATTATTAAGAATGCTCTTCGAAATCACTTATGAAAGATAACAATAATAGCAGTTTAAAATAAATAACAAAACACTTAATATACATTGTCACATATAACTGCGCCTCAAAGTAATATAACTTACAAAAATATCTTACTTTCAACAGCTGAGTAGATAATTACCGATATCTTTTATTCATATAAAAACATACAATACCAAAGAATTACTGTAAATTAAAACTAAAAACAAAACGTATTCTGTAATTTTGTAAAACTTGGCAGTGAACACGCTATTAAGTATTTGAAATAATTACAGGGAACAATTATCAAAGTGGCAGCCATTTGTGAGACGTCAGCTGTTAGCTTTGTCGAGTGGAATGTCATTTCTTTTATTTAAACGGCGCTTAGATGGCGCGAACACGATTGTTGTCTCACTTCTATCTGCGAACTTTCAACAATTCAACATTTGTAGACCATCTGGTGCAGTCGTTACAGTGTTCAAATGTCGTAGCCTCTTTATCTTTATTACCTACTTATGATCAATTTGTGCTGAAATGTCTAGATTAGACGACGTGTTTAAGGTTATCGTTAAGTAAAACTTTTTCAATTTCTCCTTTACTTAACATTTGGATTTTTGCTTATGTTAAACGACATATTTGTTATATGTCCGTTATTATTTTTTCGAGATTCTTTATTTTATTGGAGTTTTAGACAGGAACCTAGAGTTTTTTTATAAAGTAACTTGTGAGTTGAAAGTCAGTATCAAACAGAGTAACTATATTTCTAACGCGAACCACAATAATCAACGGAATAGATACCCTGCTAAGTTGAAATTTGACGAGACGCCCGTATTAATTAATACCGTCCATTAGCATCGCTTGCTTCGCCTCTCAGAGCTCTATCGCTCTAAATGCAATTAGTTTACTCCGAGGCTCCGACACCGCGCGACACCGCCCGCTCTCAACCTAAATATAATTCGCGCCCTAATAAGATTATACCGCGGAGTGTTCATAAGAAAATATTGTAGTTCCTAATGAAATATGCGACGAAGTTTTAGCTCCCAACGTAAAATCCCGGCTAATGTTGTAGGTGGGTGTCTTTTATAACCAATTCTGTCTAGAGGATTAAAAGATGAAAATGTTAATATGAATAAAGAGTTTTATTTTTTACTTTTTCCATTTTCTTCATAGCTTGTAATTATACAAAGAAAAATTAGACGCTCGTAATTGAGATGATTATCAAAACAAAATTGGCTTGATTGTGAAATGTAAATGTCTTATTTGGGAATAGAACGTTTGTATTCTTAGGTAATTTGGTTTGAGAATAATATGACGGAAATTTTTGCAGCACTTTCATTTTCTTAATAACGAAAAATATTATGAAGCTTTATAAATTTGTCTAATTAATCATTATATTTAAGTGAAGCTTTTACTACGAAAAATAAAAAGACAAGGCTTAGTGGACATGTACTGTTTTCTTAGGTAGGTATACACTCTTGTGAAATACAAAAGTCTTATTTAATATTCTGCGTAGTTTGTATGACGCAATTAATATGAATACGATGAAATGTTAATTAAAACATCGTAGATTTTATTACAACACATTTCAATAAAAGCGATTGTATAAACTTTACGATATCTACGTAAAAGTTGAAGCAAAAGCAAATGGCATTAGGCAACGCGGGTCAATGGTTTGGGAGGAGAGTCGACAGTGAACGCGCAAGTGTCTCGACACTGGTGGCCCTGTGTCGACTCTAACAAAATTATTAGCGCAACTTTAACCCCCACTCCCTCTTTTCTTTCGTCCGGCTCGCTCGACGAGCCCTCAATAGATTCATTAAGACTCTAACGAGATCTTCCAGGGTGAATCACGAATGCTTTGTTTTGTTAAATGCGATTTATTTTGTTTGTTATTTTAATATTTTGTAGGTAAAGAGTTTCAGTTTCAGAGTTTTATAAATTTTGAGTTTATAATCTTAGTTACGCCTAAACTTTTACAAAACAATAAACCACAGCTCTTTTCTCAATTTTTTAGACCACGAGTATAACCAAAACAAGTAATATTTGTCTATAAAGAAATGCTTAAAAACTATTATATGAACTAGGGTGTTTTATAGAATAAGAAAAGTCATGTGAGTTATTAAACTAAATGAACAAGTGGACCCTGTTCTTTTTTGGAAACGGGCACAGTAGTAAGTCATATACTAATATTATAAACTCAATAGTACCTCTATTTGTCTGTCACGCTTCCACAACTAAAGCATCACACAAATTAATGTAATTTTTGTATGGAGATACTTTGATTGTCGAGGAAGAACATGAGCAACTCCTTATAATGATAACCGACTTCATATCTAGTGGTAAACAAAACTACCTTGAAGGTCAAACACATCAACTTAATGGATACACATATAAACAGTGTTTAATAAGCATACAATCTGTATATTTTAATTTAATTAATTTTACATTATAGAGGCAAGACAAAACTGCCTAAGCTCTGAGTAGGTCAGGGTCGCATAGCTGTAGGTCAAAGATCGTCGTTAGCAAGACCGTGTCCTCTGACCAACTTATTATTGACTTAAATCGATCTTCATTCGCTTACTAACGATACCAAGAAGTCCGTAAACACATTACCGTGGGAGAGCCACGTTTCGGCATGCATGGCCCGGCTCGACCGAAGTGATACCACGACCTCACAGAAAACCGGTGTGAAATTGTGCCTGCGCTGTGTTTCACCGAGTGAGTGAGGTTACTGAAGGCCCATAATCCAGCCCTTCCCCTCATCCCCCTCCCCATCCCCCAAGCCGGTAATGCACTTGTGACGCCTCTGGTGTTACGGGTGTCCATAGGTGGCGGTAATCGCTTACCATCAGGCGATACGTCTGCTCGTTTGTCCCCTATTCCATAAAAGAAACAAAAACGACGAACTTGACAAATGTAAACGTTGATATTATTTAAATTGTACATGTAAGCCTACCTTCAGTTTATTTCAATGTAAATTTAGAGTAAAACATTTCTGAAGTACTTCGAGTAAAAGAGAATATTCAAATTATCTCTCATTTTGGTAATTTGG
Organism: Hyphantria cunea; assembly: GCA_003709505.1. Classification (NCBI taxonomy): domain Eukaryota; kingdom Metazoa; phylum Arthropoda; class Insecta; order Lepidoptera; family Erebidae; genus Hyphantria; species Hyphantria cunea. Next base: position 942,905 of record PKRV01002163.1, on the reverse strand, counting down.
CTTTCGTATTTATGTAACATCATCCCATTTGGTGTATCTTTTTTATATGACAGCTGTGTAGGTATACCTTTGTCATTAACCTCGTCGTATTATGACATCCGATCTTCGTCATCAATATCCCATTAAGTATTTAGAGGCTGAAATCGACAATAGCTATCGTATTAAGTGTACATATAAGGAGGCAAGTACGTATATTTAATATGCGAAAGCGGTTAAAGCCTAATTATCAAAGCCGGCAAAGTAAGTTATGGAGGGTGAATTTTTAATTCGTCTCTCATTTCAACTGCACGTAGCTCCTATCAAAACGTATTTGCATGCAAATATAAAATTGATTCAAATGCCAAACTGAGGGACGTTTTCGTGGCATGTATGTGACATACGGGATTGTGAGCTTAAAAATTGAACTTGTTGTATTTTTATCAAGGTATGATTAGTCTCACTAGTGCAATATGTGCTGAATGCTTGGATTTAATTCAAGGCACCGCAATTTGTACTAAGCTAAAATGATAATGTATTCAAATTGTGATTCTCACTCAGTGTTAACTTTTTAGGCAAGGAATAAAGTGCTTATGTCATTTAGGAATCCTTTATTTTTTTAGGTATTACATGTGTGTTTTATCAAAAAAAAAAGTATTTGAATGTGTATCGTACCTGTTATCGAGAACCAAGAGTATAAAAAAAAATATTAATCAGAAATAAAATATGTTCAGTAATGTTTTAATCCTATCGCAGTCTAGCTGTCGCTGTCGCTATAGCCTATCGCAGTTCACTGCTCTCTCACTGCCTCTTCAATTTCACGCCACTTAGTTCAATCCTCGGTTTCTCGTATCCAGCTCCTGCCAGCCGCCTTACGTGGATCATCACTCCACCTGGCCTGTAGACGTTCCACACTACGTTTGCCAAGACGCGGTTTTCACTCAAGAACCCGTTTACCCCAACGGTTATCAGTTCTGCGGCTAATATGGCCAACCCACTGCCACTTCAGCTTATTCATCCTGTTTTAATACATATACTTAAATAATCCATTTACATTCATTAATAAATTTTCATATTCAAATCACCTTTTATACAGATGTTAATATAATTTCAGTTCAGTAAAAGCCTTATTAGCTGAAATGAAGTACACCAGAGACATCGTTGTCATCTTTTAACCCCTTACACTTAAAATGGTTGCAAATATAATCGCAGATGAATAAACCAGCAATTTTATTTTTAATTGAAATGAATACATATTTGAATTTTATTTTAGTATTTAATAATTTACCTTTCGCATTACGGAAATGTTATAGTAGTTAGAAAACAGAGCGTTGAGTGATATCTAATCGATCTGTTTCAAAATGTTTATTAAAATAAAAAAATGACAAATGCATGCATATAAGGAAAAACTCGATAAGAAACCTATGTCTGATGCCGTAAAAGGTTCTTAGAATAAACTGTATTCTAGCCTGATCTTTGGATAATTATTAATACAAGATGTATTCGATATATTGGCAGTTTGTTCTAATCGGCATCAAAAGGACACTGTGAGCTTAATCTTTAGGTATATGATTGATCAGTTTAGTATTTGAAAATACTGTAATACTTAACTTACCATTTCAATTAGTTTACATTATTCACAGAATACACCCTTATAGAGGGAACCTTGTTTTTATATTAATTTCAAAAAAATTAAAAATAATGTCCACACATCTGAACATTTTTTTAAGATAAAATTCGCACTAGGAATATATTTTGTGTCACGGGAGAGTTTACAAATATAAAAGATACGAACACAAAAAATACCCAGTCTCAGAACAAAAATTTCTGGATGACACAGAAAAAGTGTCATGTGGGGTTTGAACCCACAACATTACAAAGCTGCGTGCCTTAAACCACTACACTATTGAGTCAACAAAATTGCGTTAAAAAACTGTTTTAAGTATTTACGAAAATTAAATCAATTGATACTCAAAGGTATATTTTTAAATTCTGCAATGACTTTTTTTTGTTCGATTCTCAGCTACATATCCAAATGTTTATTATGTATAAATGTCAGGGGAAAAAATCCTTTGGGACTTCATTGTTCTTAAAATGTTATTCTGACAACAGCACAATAGATACGAGTACATTATAGTGTCAACATTAATTAGTGCGATGCACTAACTTGCTTTTGGCTTTGAACGAGTCCACCCTTTGTTCCCGTGGGTGTCATAAGATGAACTAAGGGTCTAAATAGGTACTGTACGTCGTCTCTTTTAATTGCGCACTAAACCACCTTCTTTTTGTTATTATATTATAATATTATATTATATCGTTACTATGCAGATAAATTAAATTTGAAAATAAACAATATAACGGGCCTGTTGGTCTAATAATCCATCGAAAGTTATGCGCTTACATTACTTATATATTTATGCAATTCATTTTTATTCTTTTAAATATGAATGTATTCAGAAATAGGTTTTGTCTAGTTTTGTATCATACGGCCATGCGAGACATGTGTGAGGATATTATTAAATATATTATTGTGTGTAGTTTATGAATTTTCTAATTAATTTTATTTTATACACAAAATGACTAAGATAATTGACAAAAAGTGTATAAAGAAGTGATTATTGGAGGTAATATGTACATAATGAAGTAAATGCAAAATCAGAACAGACTGATCGACTTGTCACAAGTTTGGTTAGTGATATGTGATTTGATATAAAGAATACATTTACTGCTTGACTGAATCTTTCAAATCCTTCATCACAAACCTATCTTTCTTAGCATCTGTAGATGTATTTCTTAAATTTGTTATGCAAATGCCGATATTAAATACGTTCATTGTCGCACTAAACGTAATCGATCGGAAGCGTTGACTCTACGTCTCGAAATCAGAAATCCAGGGGTGAAGTATTTTTCAAGTCGACTGCAACTTAGCGATAAGCGTAAATGTGACCGAATTTCAATCAAATTTATGAGTTATAATAATGATTATAGGTACTTTATCTGTGCGCCGCATAAAATTTGCAATTTCAGTGAAAAGGTGAACTCTAGTGTAACAAATTCGTCGGCAATCGTAAAGCGCTGATAACGATTTGGAAAATTAATCTTGACGAAAAAACGAACTGGGGAGACTTGTGAAATGAGAGCGAAACACGGATGGATTGCTCCCCGTTTGTCGCAGTTAATATTTATTAGTTACCTTTTACAGACGATTTGGAGAAACGGTGTATTAGGGAAACGAAATCGTTGCTTATTTGGTTTGAGTGGTATATAGGTACATATATAAACACATTCGTACATAGTTACCTAGAATTTCATTTCAAGTAAAACACGTAAGAGTATGTTCATCTTGAGATTTACTTCATACAATTTGCGTTCAACTTACTCAGAAAGGATATAAAAAAGAAATATTAAATAGATATGGATACGCATATATTTAAGAAACAATAAGTGTTGATAAGTGTTGATATTTTTTGAGTTACTAAACTTGTTCTAGAATTAAACTTACTTGTACTAAGTCTACTATCTTAATTAACTTGAACCGTGACTACTTTCACCCTATGGTATTATTAAAGGTTACAATAAAATATAATATCGGGCAAAATTGGTCAGGACTGAATTTAATTAAAATGGCGGTATAAGTACAAATGAGTTTAATTCTGTAATGTATTTTAACAAGTTCTATCTCGTGCCGACAATCAAGGGTATAAATTATTCCCAAAACATCACCTAGTGATTATGTAGCACTCAAATATTAAAACATAAACAGCTAAAAATGGAATATGCACAGTGTCAGCAATTTTCATTTTTAATAAGAACGTTCTGATATAGTAATAGATTTTGTAAGTTTTATCTAGAGCCATAATACACCAACATGTCATAAAACAATATCAAATTTAGGATAATGATAGCGTAAGTAATGAAATAAAAATTATTCTCTCTTACTCGTGTTATGAAGAAATCTTTCTAAAATAAAACTGTATATTAAAAAGCTTTTCTATTACCTGAATTTCTAAAGTAAACTTTATTTTCCATAAAGAAAAAAAATATTATGAGTCAATATTTCAAATCAATTCCCGATATAATAAGTTATTATAACACTTACCAAAGTCACCGGGTGAAATCTTTGTTCTATGCCGCCTGGGGAGTGACTGGACCGCTCGCAGCGATTGAAATTTAAAATATTGTACCCTTTGCCATTATGCGAGCTTATTCACCCTTGAAATATCCCTAGGGGGCTCCAGGTACAACGATTGGGGAAAATATTTTACACTTGTTACTAAGGATGTCGCTTTCAAGTCTGCCATTACAACTTTGTACGAAAAGAATTGAGAACTTTTTCTTTGCGGAACAAAGTTCAAACTCGCTTGCTCTTTTGAACGGGCTCGCCAGGATATTTATGAAAGCACTTAATTAGTATGTCGAGAATGAAAAATTGTTATTGAAACCAAGTTGATTGAACTGGCTATTCATAACTATGTCATTTTGGATGCGACACTAATGAAAACGCGATTAATCACAGTGATCCCGATGTGCGTCGGAGAATAAAATGGTACGCGACGCGTGATTCTGCAAATTGTACTGCACTTTGTTATTATTGCCCCTTCATTTTATGTACATTTAATTTTTCTTAATGTTGTTTTTTAGAGCTCTCAATGGGTATTCTGATGTAAGGGGGTTGATGATTGCGTTTATTTTATAGACAAAATACTTGAAATCATTTTTTGTTTCAAAACTATAAAAATTTCACGGCGATTAATTTTTCTATTTTTTTATTTATGGAACGCCAAAATGACTCTACTCTCTACTATTCACTACTCCATTTTTATCTTCTAAAAGACAATTTCCACGTTAGGAATTCATTTTATATTGAGAGGGATTTCAAAAACATACGTGAAATAAACACAAAGACCACCTAGGCTCAGAACAACAATTTGTGAAATGCACATAGTGTTTTCCTATGTAGGGTTTGAACCCACAACACTCAGCGCAGTAGAAAGCGACGTAGTCACCGCTTAAACCATTAGGTCAACCGAGATCATTCGAGCCAAATTATGGCAATCAAGGGCTTGTTTAACTGGTACAACAACCCTTCTCCCCTTAATATCGATTCTCTGATATACAAGTTTCACCAAACCAGTACTAAATTTGTACAAAATTAATTGTGATAATTATCATGGTTAAAATTAGGTAATCCACGTAGTTTTCACTGGTTAACAGTAATTAGAAACAGGCTTCGAAAACCACAGTTTGATAAACATTTGTTTGTTAAATCGACTATTCGCAACAAACAACGATATAGTTATACAGTTTCATCATCAAATAGTTCCCGCTGACTCCATGTTTAGTATTTCTGTATTCTACCCACGAACAGAGTCTCGCTTGCATTGCAAACTAATATAAATTCCTGTATCAAATTAACCATCCCGACAAGCGAAATGTTAACAAATCGTTAAAATCTACACAAAAATAATTAAGCGAATAACTTCACTCATTAGTCGGTATCAAATACTTGTCGGAGGTGGAAACTAAGGGTGCAGTACTTTGCTCGCATTACTGCATATTAGGTCCAGTTCAGTGAGCGGAATCCCAAGGTTTACTTGATAAAATAAATTTGAACAAAACAAACGCATCCGTTGCGGCAATATGAATCCACCTCTGTGAAGTTGTGCTAAGCGGCATGGAAGCGGAAAAATTGTAGACGGGGCATCGGCTAATATGTGAATACTTGAAATACCATAATATGAAGACTTATCGCCTGTGCCTACGTACATTTCTAGAGAGAAGAAGAAGAAGAAGAAGGAAAAACATTAAGAGTATACTAGAGAGTCCTACATATAATTTTAAAAAAGCATGAAACCTACATATAATTTTAAAATTAACAAATAATCTGTTTACAAATACATCTGCATTATAAAAGAATAATCTCATTGAAATCTGATCGACGATTGATAAAATTAAATTTATAAAAAGATTCTAATTCAAAGAGAGTTCAAATCTTATCATTACATCTGTTATACCGGGTATACTAAAATATAAATAAGACTTATTTTTGTAAATACCTAGCTGACCCTGCGAACTTCGTACCGCCGTCCCTAAGTTTCCTAAAAACTTGTTTTAGAATTTATGTACGCCTCAGGTTTCCATGGGTAGTGTTCAGTCAGGGACTAAGAAAATATAACCCTTTCGGTTCCTGTATATTTTTCTTCTATACAAACCTTGCCCTAACAGTAACAGACACATAAAAAAGTATCATCCAATTTGGTGCAGGCATTCGTAAGTTATACGCATACATACATTTCGGATATACATTTTTTTATGTGTATAATAACAAAGTTTAGGTAATATTGAAGTCAGATTTCAGTTTTGAATACAATTTATAGATGATCTTGGACCAATGAACAAAAGTATAAATTATTCATGTTAAAGAACTAATCTTAAAGTGTTATTGTGAGTCACTCTTAGTCTTAAGCGTTTCTCAACCAACGTTGTAACGTTCATGTATGAATTCAGCCTTATTCTTGAGTCGCTTTACAAGACCATATACTCAATATCGCAAAGCAACAAGCTACCGAATGACACAAAATACTATTGCGGATTTAAATTCGTTACTAAATTTAATCCGAATTGAAGTGTCAAGCGTAACGAGAGAGTCACTCATGCCGGTGTAGGGCGACCATTCGTTAGTCTAACTCTTTTGGTAAAACGAGTCGGGGATAAGCCGGGTGCACTGTTAACATTCTTTTCAATAATGATGCAAGGGGAGATGTGAGTGCTCTGTGTCTTGTTTATTGGATTTTTTGTTGCAATCTACATATGAATAGAACGCCAATCTGTTGGACGTTGGAGGGTATCGAGCCGACTCGCATTGTTATTTCATCCCATGTTACACCTAAAAAAATATTAACTTATACGAATTGTGTACTCGAGTAATGTAATTATCCGTGTAAGCAAATATTTTTTCAAGCTTTTTTCGATATTTAATTGTTTAATTTAGCTTTTCGGCCTTTGGTTAATTACTTTAAAGTTGTTTTCATATTGTGCAATTATTTACCATATGGTATGGATTATAGACCTGTGTAGTGTCTATCGACACAATTTAGAAAAAAACACTGTTTGATTTTAATAAAATGTGTCGACTCTAAGTATTTTTATTTCTAATTTAAAGTTTCACTGTAAAGCAAGAACATGCGTGTTGGTCGCTTTAATAAGTCCTGTGCCTGATAAATAGGATCAAGTGCAGGGATATATTTTGTCTCTTTCACAACTCTATGAATCGATCTTTCGAACTCTTCCCACCGAGCTGGGGTATAGGATTTAATACGGTATTCGGTGACTAGAAAATTTAATGAAAGTGTGGCAGCTCTAGTTATGGGCATCATTATCGATGGCTTTGCACTTAGATAAAGAGGTTTTTCGAAACGTTATGAAAACGTATGCCGCTTTGGGGTTAAATCAAGCGAGGTAAAATAATTTCATCATAAATGCGGTTAATGTTTTATTTTTATTTTTGTCTATGGTTAACTTAGTTTTGTGGTATATTTGTAACCGATTTCAAAAAGAAAAGGGTACTATATATATATATGTATATATATATATAAAGGCGAACTTAATGCGGCTTAAACTTAATGATGGCCGCTACGAGATCATGCCTCGACTTTCCCCACGCCAAACATTTTGCCAACGTGTGGGGCGCCGTGTCTACAGTCTGGCCATCACGGTGGTGGCACTCAGGCGTTGGCTCCTTGCGGATAAGACACAGGTGCTCTTCGAAGCATCCTTTTTAGTATCACCTGCGTCAACCGGTTTGAGAGGGTCTCGTGACGCCTCTCGAGCCAAGCCTTCATAACGGGTTTTATCGCTGCAATAACGACGTGCCCAGCGCTTGGTTAGCCAAGCCACTCCTTCCATTTCTCCACGAGGAGCTGGCGGAGTTGGGATATCTGATTATCGATTTTTTGAGTCTCAGGGCTCCTAACCAACTTCTGCGCCTACTTGTGCTACTGGTAAAGATCCTGATGGCCAATACTCGTTGCAGTCGTCGCAATAGCGCGATAATGCTGGCGCTCAGGACCTTCGCCCAAACCGGGGCACCATAAAGGTACAACGCAAGACCGCCTTGTAGAGTCTCCTACTGGAGTCATCGGGCCCCCTCATGTTTGGAAGCAACCGTGCCAATGCTTGCGCTGTACCAACCGGCTTGGGGACCAGACTTTGAAAGTGATGTCCGAAGTCCCATCGGTCGCCGAGTACGAGCCCCAAATACCTCATAGAGGGGTCGATGCCGATGCGAGTGGCTTATTCCGAGGCCCATGAAAGAACAAAGCCTCGGATTCGAACCCACCTCGAGACCCAGCCGTTGGATTCGTTCGACAACTTGGGCAACCCCGGCCGCGGCCCTCAGGGTTACCTCACGGTGCGTCTTGCCACACGCCGTCACAACGCGTTGGCATTGTCTAAAGACACCGCCAATACCACTTCGCCCCGAAAAAACTGCTTCCTCCGCCAGAGCTTTCATGCGCATGATCGCATCCATGGTGGAGCGCCTCTGACGGAAACCGTACTGTTTGTCCGCCAGGTCCGGCCCTACACTGAAGATATGCTTGACAAGGCGCCATGCGATCACTCTTTCAAAGAGTTTCCATACCTCGCCAAGCAACTTATGGGTCTTATTGCTAAGCCATAGGTCCTTAATTTGATTTCTATCCCGGATAAATAATTGTATGATGACAACGGTCATTTGTTCTGTGCCAGAGTTTATTTTATCCAGAATATAAATTAGCAATAACTCAACCTAATTTGAGATCGGATTAAAGTTTTTCAGATGTCTGAAGTGATTATTATTACACTAATAGTAACCAAACTTAACGTGGAATTGAGCGGAAACACATTTTATTAAATATTTAATAATATGCATTTTTTGCGTAAAACTTTATTAATAATACTTTAAATTTGAAAGTTACTTAGTACGTCTGTCACTGCTGCACCGATTTCAATGAAATTTGACCAAAAGATACATTGTTTTTTGAGGAAGGATATGGGCTAATCTTTATCGCTATAATCGACAGATAAACGGGCAGATTCACGTGCAAAAACTAGCGTAATAAAACAAAAACTGTGGATATGCTCAACTGCACAGCAGCTCTCGCACCCTTTGTGTAATTATTTGTCCCGCTTTTTAATAAGACTCTACCACTGTATCAAGTTCTACCCTTTTATGCAAATAAATCGCTACTTCCCGATCTTAAAGTTGTTAATATGGATGTTTTTTTCCACAACAACAACAATATTATAGCCTGGCATGCGCGACGCACGTGGCATTCTGGATAATGCGATCCTTCAGACCAATAAAGCATTTTTTTTAAAAATTAACTTACTATGTGTTAGAATAAGATTTAAATTAGGGTGACAGTAGATTTTCAGTTGTTGGTGTCAAGGCGCACAATTTTCATACTACCCTACAAGAATCAGTCACGCACACATGCACCAATTTAATAGGTTCTAGGGACAAGGGCGTGTTGGTATAGTAACCGGCGAGTGTATCAAGTCTTAATTTAAATTTCGAACGGGTCTTGATGAACTGTTTCGGAGTGTTTTGTCAACATGAGTGATTTAGAATTAAGGTTTGAGTACTTGGAACACCTTCGTTAGGTGAAAATTATTCGGGTCGGTTATTAAACGGTTTGGTAATCTTGAGTTCATCTTGGTTAATTATTATTTATGTTGACCAAGATTATGTTTATATTTGCATTTTTGAATACGATACATGTAGACTGTGGGTATACTAAATGCAAGGCATTTTCGTGTTATACTTAATTTTCTCTATATAGTTTCTCTCTTTATTGATTATATTAGTAAGTAAGTAAGGTAAGTAAACATGAAAGGGAATTCAAATATTGATATTTTGAATTGTAAGAAAATTTTAAATTTTCTAACAATGATACTAGTGCCGGGTTATCAATGTACATACCAGACAAAGTCTCTTTCATCTCAGCTCAAATAATAAAGATAGACATAGTGGTTGTTGAAGCAAAAAATCTCAGCTATTACTTAACTCATTAGTGTGTATATTTATTTGATATATTTGTAATAAGCACGTCATGCCCTTTTATTTGATACCCTACTTGAGTACATTTCATAATATTCGACTCTTTCTCCCCACTGGCAACTCTCGTGTCTTGTAAATCTTTAAACCAAATTCAGTATAACCTAACGTTTTTAAATATTACTTATTATATCTTTTCATTTGAGACCCATATGGACATTGTTTTTTAAACATTTTCCAATTACGACCTTACGTCGTCTAGAGGGCGCCGTATTGGATTCACGACATCCCATTTGTTATGTTAAGTAATTTACAAATTATAAGAACCTTCTTATAAAACTACTTCTAAACGAACAGACAAAATACATATATGTCATAAATCACATCACGAAAACTTCGAATAACTTTCCCGTATTTTTTCTGCTCACACATACATGCTTCATTTATACAAATATGTATAATCTAATTGTAATTTATACGAAACAAACAGATTTATTTTTGTATATTACATATTTTACAATTGCTAGTCATTTTTTTTAAAAGTGGCTAGACTATCAATCATTCATATATATTTTAAAAAAATGTTTCATTTTCTTGTTCTACGTGTGGTATCTATTTTTTTTATTTGATTTGAGACTACGATATAAAAAAAATACAGTTCTGTTTTAGTAATTGCAACTGTAACTATTCAATTTAAAGGTAATCTAAAACTACTTAAACTACTCACAAATTACACCTTGAACTATCCCCTCGAATTATATTCGAATTTCCGCAGAATTAAATGACTGGAGCCCTAACCATTTCAAAAGGTCGCATTCATTCGCAACAACACGTTAAAGTTACACAGACGAAATGGCCAGCTGACGTAGACAAAGTGACGTCATCAATATAACGTGAGTTTAGTTCGGTCGTATGCCGCCAGAGGGCAAGGAACACCACATTAGTAGTAGATTAATATACTCGTACCATATTAGATGGTATTGCCGTCCCTTATTGGAAGTCCTTTGGTACACGCAATGCCTGTTTGAATTGGTTCGCTCCGTTGAATTCAGTATCGTGATTTGGGCAGATTCATTTTTTGGATCAAAGAGTCATATTATTCAATCAAGTAGAAAAGATTTTCAAGGTTCAGTTATTTATAAATAAATAGAGATGTGATGAAATTTCTCGTGAGAAAACAAACATGTGTTCATATTTGACTCGAGTAAAGCTGATCACAACGTTTTTGAATTGAGAATATGTGTAATAGTATATACGCTATTTGTATGAAACATGATGTACTAATAATGTAAGTGATGTTTTTTTTATAATTGGATTTTTCAGACACGAATTGGTTGCTTCTAAGAATAGTTCTCTCCTTAGCATAATTCTCAGAAGATGCCTTTTATAATAGGAAGTCATTTTAATTTGGAAAACCAGTCTCAAGATGAAGATCATCAAAGACAAGATAATTCGTTAATAATAAGACCTTAAAATATCCTTGTATGGTCTTTAACTCCAACCGGCCAAATACTACCTTTAGGTAAAAAGTCTATGAAATATTCAAAAATTTTAAATAAAAATTAACTTTTTTTGACGATAATAGACACCAGTTGGGTTCTTGTTTAAAATTGTTTTAAAAAACAGACTACAAGCACCATTGTTTTTATTTCATATAGCTTGGGGATATCAAAAGAGGTCACGAATTGAACTACCTTTTCTTTTTTTTCATTACAAGAAATTAAAACTTAAAAATTAAAAAAATATATACCATCAAATCGGTTACAATTTTTTTGTCCAAAAATCCACAAATTTCAATATTATATGTTAGACAGATAATAATATAAGTTCTGATTGAATATTGTGATTTTGCTGTCAGTATCTATGTATATGGCAGTAGGATTTATATAAATAAACTTAATCACAAATATAACAATCATAGTATTCAATTTGAATAGCTTTAATCAAGCGTTTGATATGACCAAATGAGCCGTGGTTTGGACTGCGTTTATTAAATAAGTTTGCTTTGAACCTATCCAAATGCACAAATGCTGTTCATACGGTTAGACTATGTTTTATTTAATATATTGTTGGATGCGGTGAAATGAAATTCGTTTAATAATTAAGTACATGCAAATGTTATTACATTCGAATGTTTTGTTTAGTTACTATATAACAGGCTTAATGAGGACATAATTTCACAATCACTGGCTTAGTAATCAAGGCTTTAAAGCGTAACAAACAAAGCCACTTTCGCTAAACGAAATGATGAAAATTTAATGCTGTTAAAGTCAAGCTACTCAAAATTGGAGAACAGATAATTACTAATAACTATTTATATATGAAGTATTTCGAGTTAAACAAGTTTTCGTATTAAATACAAAAAACACTACGTAATAAAAATTGATTATTCTTTTTCTATTAATAATTTATTAAAACAGATAGCTATGCTGGATGAACACGCCAGCCTTAGTAACTAGACATTTATGTAGGTACGTGTATTTCAAAAAGCTTCGCAGGAAAGGTCACACCTTTATTCAAATAAGAACGCATTTATGTTGATTGACGAGGGACCACCCTAATATATTTAGTTACAAGTGTCACGTTTCAGTGTTAACCTCAAGTGCTAATGGGTACCATCAATACGACCTCTGTAGTTTTCTTAGCTGATGTGGCTTTTTCAAACGCATGAATATTTAGTTTTTATGAGGTAACATTTATATGATATAATACTATAATAGTTATATAATATTTATTTTATATTTTTGCGATGATTTGCGCAAGACGGCTGGCAGGAGCTGGATGCGAGAAGCCATAGATCGAACTTAGTGGCGTGAAATTGGACAAGCCTATGTCCAGCAGTGGACTGCGATAGGCTGATGATGATGATGATGATGATGATGAACATTTATATATACCTATTCTAAATATGTATCAAGAAAGTGTAATGGCTACGGAACTTTACTTGTCATCTAATAGATGTGGGTTCAAATATCAAACTATTTCTATCGTCTATCTTCACTACATTGGCCTAATCACGGGTCAGCTTCAGCTTCGAGAGTACTAATTCTCCCTACCATGTTGGTTACTCTAGTTCTCTGTCGAAAAACTTCGATACGAAATCTGTCTCTAGAGATTCTGTTAGAAACACCCAGCATCGGACACTCCATCGCACGCTGAACCACTTTAAACTTGTGGACCAGTCCAATGGTGCGCCCTCGTCTCGACATTTTATATTTAAGTGAGTGCGAAAATAATTTCAATTTCAAAAAACACACTTAATGAAGAGTAGTGAGCAATTGTTATTGACTCTCCAGGGTGTTATTATCATTAATTTGCGATAATTTATGCCGCTTTCTTGAAATCAAGAACCACATAACATCACTCAAAAATAATAATTCAAATAAAGAAGCGAAGACTTTTCATTAAATCAACTTTGTAGTTTATAAAAAATGTTGTGATATCGTAAATCATATTTTATAGTCTCCTATGTCATTTAGAACTGGCTTTAAAGTGTTCAAACCTTATCAGAATATTGAAAAAATCGAAGTACAGTAGCGTAGCTAACAAAACTGCTCGCTTTATAGATGTTTAATTAATTATTCATGTAACTTAAATACATACTTTCAATAATTACTTTTAAAATTTGGAAATAATAATCATTTTCAGTGGACAGGCCACATATAAAAAACTAACCGATTATTACCATACATATTAATGTTGATTGCATGGCTCTTAGTTGAATTTATTTTTATAGACCTTCATCAATTGCCTCAACCACTTTTATCAAAATAAAGCTACATGAAAATAAAGTTTCCATTAACTGAATGCCTTTTGAAATCATCGATACCATTCGATTTTCAATTAAAAGTGCTACAGGAAAAATATATATATTAAACAATAAATGAAACTTTATGAACAATCGTTTATCTGTTTATTTATTTGCACTTTGGAATTGTGTTTACCTATAGTACCTGGACTTTGCCAGTAATACTTATTGACTTGCACTATATTTCTATTATGTAGTTAGACTGCATGGTTGGCCAAGTATTTTAAGCGGTCGCCACGCGTGATTTCTACTGCACCGAGTGTTGTGGGTTCAAACCCCACATGGAACAACACTTTGTGTGTACCTCACTGTTGTTCTGAGGCTGGATGTTATTTCTATCCATTACATGCATGTTTGTAAAATCCCTAACACAGGATATATTTGTATATTCATAATTCGGGAGTTAATTTAAAAACTGACATGTAAAAAAAATGTTTAAAGGAAACATGATCCCCGGGTATGTATTTGTTTTCAATTTACATATAAATAAGTAATGATTTTGATCATGTTATGTTATCGTAATAAATGTGTATAGTATAAAAGTATCGACCTTAGAAATTATATTTTCTAAGTATGATATTTTCGAAATTTCAATAATTCCATCGCGTATTGTTTTTATAATGGTGGTAATCATTGTTGAAACTTTTCACAACATTCTGTTGTTGCTTCATTGAACTAAAATTTCTATAAAAACATTTTCTATCCTTTTATTTTGATGAAATGATTTCCAAAATGCTATTTGTGTTTGTATATACTTATGTTAATGTCTATTTTTAGTCTGACATATCTTATTTTAGTCAATATTTGACATTGAGAATGTCGTTTGACAGGACAAATCTCGTAATCACGTTTAACGGACTGCGAAAGAAAGGTTATGTTTTTCGTGTGTATTATGTTTGTATGTATATTTTTGGCACACCATTGAGACTAAACGGCTTCATCATCATCATCATTATCATCAGCCTATCTTAGTCCACTGCTGGACATAGATAGGATGATGATGATAGGCCTCTTCAATTTCACGTCACTTAGTTCGATCTCTGGCTTCTCGCATCCAGCGGATTGCCCTATTTTTATGTAAGTGGTTTTAAAAAATTCGTTTTATTCGTGAGAGTGACACAAGTGACAAAATTAAAAAAAGAAACCAAATAAATGAATAAAAAACTTTCCCTTCCAGTTCTTTCAATTCTTCAATTAACTCAATAAAGATGACAGCAAAATGACGCAGTCGTTTTTTTAAATAATTCCTGGCTTGTTAATTGTATTTGTTTTTTTAGAATGTTTTCGAACTACGAAATTTGCACTAATTTCTAACGTAAAATAACAAGCTTAGATAAAAATTCGTGTTTTTGGCAATATTCTAAGTCTACTTTAGTTTTTTTTTCTCTGGCTATATAATAATATATGGCTGTGTTATACATTGCCGTCATCATATAGCCGATGAGCATTTTCTCTAATTTTCATTTCGTATTGAATAATAAACAGAGATTATAAATGCATCAGAAACAAGACATTAAAACTCTTCCTTTTGCCACTTATAGGAATTTATTTATTAATACAATTAACTTGAACGTATCGGACTTTGTACTTAGGCTTGTTTAAAAATTTAGTACCAGTTTTCTCGGAACAAGTTTGTTGGGACCCAGAGCCTTCACTCTTAATTATTACTTTGGGAAAATTAAGACTGTCGTTTAGCCGGAGTGCCCACCCTGGCTGAAGGTTGCCTCTCTTCCATTTATCTAAATGTACTTTATCTTGCCGAGGGCGCTACCCTCAATGCATAGAGACGATATTGATGTTGCGAATTTTGGCTCCACTTTGTGGACTTTACGTGAGTAATTAAGAAAACTGGTGATTGAAATTTCGTCTACCGTATATATCTGCGTAGAAATGTATTTATTAATATTACAAGTTAGAATCTGAATGAAGAAAATTGAATTATTAAATATATTTCAACTTTTATAACAGGTTATATTCTTCAGTATATTCGATTATTTTATAATTTTAAAATATGCAACCTATAATTCTAAACATTTATTAGTAATATTGTCAAGATGTTTATGTTCAAAAATTATGTATTAATTATCAATAAAATCATCAAATGAATGACTTCATTAATAATGAACTTTGACTGAACCGGTTTTATTTTTATAATGGAATGGGGGCAAACGAACAGACATATCGCCTGCTGGTAAGGGATTGCCGCCGCTAGTGGACTCCCGCAACACCGAGGGTAACAATACAACACAACGCAGAGGCGTCATAAATGCGTTGCCAGCTTTTGAGGGCAGGAGGAGGGGGATAGGGGAAGGGATACCGGAAGCCCACAAACCCCAACGGGTTTGTGGGCTTCCGGTATTATCACTCACTCAGTTTTCTGTGAAGCCGTGGTATCACTCCGGTTGAGTCGGACCATTCGTGCCGCAGCGTGATTCTCCCACGGTCCAACACTGAATTGTGGATACGTAGTTATCTTCTTTAGCATCAACAGCCTTTAATATTCCCTTTCTGGTCATAGCCTCTCATTAGAAAGTAGGTTTTTATGGATGAGTAGTCTCCTTGCTAAAATAGAGTTTCTAGATTCGAATACTATCATTTTGTTTTTGATTTCTTGTTAGAATTTTTTCATTAATACGTAATGTCGACTCCTTGGATACCTTGTTCCGTATGACGACTCAAAGTAATGACGATACTAGGCACTACCGCGCGTTAAGTACATTACCTATTGCAAGTGTTCTTTGAGACGGTGCCCCACCGGCAGATCTATACGACGCTTTTACTCTAATTATGAGTTCCAACATTTACACACATGTGGTAATGAATGAAACCACACCATGCATATATATGTAATTACCTATGCATTACGTATATAATTAGCTTATATATGAACTCTAAAAATAGCTTCTAATTTTTNGCTTCGAGCTTCTTATGTCGTGTCCAAAAGGGCGTAAGTACGCCGTATAACGGGGCGCTTACGCGTTCGCCTCAAAACACTTTTAATAATTATTAGGTGGGTATGCAAACAAAACTTTTTTGTTCTTCGAAAGGATAATCTCCTCAAATTTGCCGTTTTAGCTTTCGCACTGAAATTATATTTAACTCACAGTTAGTGTATAAGATGTAAACAAGATTTAGCACTATTTCCACTGCATATGCCTCAAATAAGATCACTAAAAACTTTTTTCAATCACTGAGCTTGGTAAAAGCAACTTAACTTGAAAGGTGTACGAACACGAATGATTTATGAAGGTTCTTAACGGGTTTTATACAATTTTTGATAGTAATACATCTTAAAGTTATCTGTGATAGTAAATAACTGTTATCACTATTTACTTTTTATCGGAATAAATTCCGTTTTCCACAAAAACCTTATATAATTCTTTTACATGTTCTATCAAGACGCGATTTGTATATTTAAAAGTTACTTGTAAGAAATTGCTTTTGATCGAGGCCACCATTTATATAATATAGTCAATATTGGAAAAACTCATGTATTTTATGTTTTTCTAAATTAATTTATACAATATAGTCAATTTTGGATAAACTCTTGTATTTTATATTTTTCTAAATTCGCATGCTTATATACTATTAGTTTATTCTAATTACGCCCTTATTAAACCAAGTAAACAAAAATGGATCTTTTGTTCAAATTCTTTTCGATTACTTCTTGAGATAAATAATGTCACCAAGGTCGGTGTTTATATTCTGTTTTACACTTTTTTTCAGAAGGATTCTCTATCGAGTGCAGAAGTTTTCAAGTTTTTTTATTTATCTTTATTTTTATGGATCGGGGGGCAAACGAACCCGTAACACTAGAAGAGTCACACCTGCGTTGCCGGCCTTGGGGGGTGGGGAGGGGGATGAGGGGAAGGGATGGATTATGGGCCTCCGGTATCCTCACTTACTCGGTGAAACATAGCGCAGGCGCTGTTTCGCACCGGTTTTCTGTGAGGTCGTGGTATCACTCCGGTCGAGCCGGTCCATGCATTCCGAAGCGTGGCTCTCCCACGGTTGTATTGTTTCGACCAATTTTAACTGTTCAAAATTAGTAATTTATGTACCATACCTTATTGTACCAATCGTAACACGTCTATTTCGTCTCAAAGTGCTACAAATACCTTATTGAAAAATATATGATAATGACAAATCAGAAATGACTGAATATAAATATTAAACTAAACTTTGTATGTTTTAAATTTAATTTCCCTCTGAAATGGTATATCAGAATTAACGGGTAACCAATTTGGCAAAGATTTCATTTGCACCGCTGCAATTGTGGTTAGCTCTCATTTTCATAACTGTTGTGAATTTAATATAGTCGTTGATAAGATAATTTTCGATGGCTGTTAAATAATTTATATTATTTTTAAATGTGTAATATTTTTTTACTAAAGTAATAACAATATACATAAAACGTAAGAAACACCCGTAGAGCCAAGTTTTTTTGAGATTACATTAAACTCTTTCCATAGCAGTTTTTACGACTTTTTGTACCGACTTTTCTCGTTAAAATTTGAAGAAAGCCGCTAATAGACTTTTTAAATATGCACTAGACACGAAGGTATGTTTACTAAAGTATCTAATTCGCCCCGCCCCCGTCGACAGTAAAATTTTATTATCTACGACATGAATTAACGTTTTTTGTCGCTATAAAATTTTCCGTCTCTTGGTGCTTTCTCGATGTGAATAAAGATTAGCGTTGCATCTTTAATTAAATCTGTTTTATAACTGAATTACTTTACTATTGTTTCCCTTTTATTTTTTTATTTCTAATAAATTGTTTGAGTAAATATAATATTACGAGGAAATGAATATGTATATATATTCTATTTAATCATGGTTGACAGACTGTGCAACGAATTATATTTAAGTGAATAAGATTGATACTGTACTACTTTTTAATTAAAATAAAAAAAGTTGATGAAAATATTATATTTACCTATGAACAGTTTTAGTGTGCATTATGTTGTAGGCTAACAATAAATAAGATAAAAATATCATAGGTTTGTTTATATTCAATGAAGCCAAAAATACTTTTGGAGACCAGAGAATAAAGTAAACACTCTTAAAAGTTTTAAATCATGTCTGCCAGAGGATATAACGTGAATACAAAACTGAAGTACGAAATGGAAAAATATTACATCAAGATAAACCGCTACTTACAGTTTGTTGTAAGGTTTTATTTAAGAGCCCCGCATGTGTACTTATATTTTTTATTTCCGCGGTTCCGTATGTTTCAGAGTAGCTGTCACACGCCGCTCCAAGCGGGAAGCTATTGTAGATTCTTAAACATATTTCCAGCTGGTACACGCGTATAAATATTTATGGAGCACTGTCCGAATTAAATCCAGTCTCAACGTTTACGACGACGCATTGTTCACGTTTTTTCACAGACGTCTAAGCAATAAAACGTTATGTAGTCGTTGACGTTGAATGATTAACTGTTTGTTGGTTTAGGCGGAGGCGAATACGCTCGACGTAATAAAACATCTACCGCTAACTACTCGTAAAACTGGATCAAATTGCTTTTCGAAAATTTCATGAACTGGGACAATTCAAATTGCCTGTATTTTACTTTAATGTTATTCTGTATTATTAATTGATTAAATAACATTTTAATAAATGCACGATCTGTTTCTAAGTTCAATATGTACCTGTTGTAGTTGAAATACACATACAATTGTAACATAAAAATGTTTTCATGATTTCCATTCAAATTGTGTAGGAAATAGTTTTTCGTAATTGTAATTAAAAATCCCGTAAAAAGGTCTGAAATCCGCGAGTATGTCCTCAGTCCTAAGAAATAAATTATAAAAGACTTTTACTGTCACTACATTATTTATAATGTTGCAGTCATGCAGCTTATTTTTATTTTCTAGTAGAAGTCCTTAAACATTACCTGCATTGAATACAGTTCTTATTTACCTACATAAATATCATTTGTTGTAATATATTATATTATGTCTAGAAAAAACATTTATAATATATTTTTAGAAAGCATAAAATACTAAAACTTCGTTTTATACCTAATATTTCTTGAATTAAATATTAGTAAAATATGCCTATTGAAGAAAATTTCACCGGATATGAGATATATTAGGTTATCTCCTGAGAGAACCGAGATAATGTACCGACGTACTTCAGACTGTAGACGGTGTCTAGGGGGAATCAATAATCCCATAACACACTATCATTCGAAATACATTTATGAAATATCACATAAACCAGCCGGCAGGCAATTTTATTTATTTGTACTAGAGCGAAGACAGAAAAGATCAAATAGCCTTTGTCCTTAGTTTCTTACCCCTCTTTACTTATTCAAACAAAATTACATATGCCTGTTTCTGGATCGCCATTGCCCAAAATTTTACGCGTTGGAGATAGTGTCATGAATATAAATCTATCGTAAAGGACACCGCGGAGAGGTTAGCTCAGTTTACGGTGAAGCTCACTTTGCATTCTTTGTGCTCGGGCCCTTTATAGCCGCTTTATACACTTCGGTTCTTTTGCATAAAGCCTCAATGTCCTGATAGTTGGAGGTTTCGAACGCTACTGGTGACCGCCCGCAGTCATGAATGTTGAATTCAGCATCACCGTTACACCTGATGTACTGCAGTTTTATTACTGAAAGCTAAGGTAATACAAATGTTTGTTTTTTGTTTTTATTTTAGAATATAAAATGTTTTTCTGTTTTATTTATAATAATTAAGAGAATTTATACTAACAAAAGTGAATCTGTCTATCTGTCTGCTGCACCGATTTCAATGAAATTTAGGAAAGAGATACTTTGATTCTTGAGCATGAATATTGGCTACTTTTTACCGTGATAATTGACAAACACGCAGGCGAAGCTGCAGGCAATATCTAGTGTTCTATATACTTACAGTCCCGATGACAAATTAATTATTTATTAGTCTCTGATAGCATACCTGGGACTTTTATTTTGTTTTCTTATTTTTTCAACATCGTAAAATAATAAAAGTGGTTGATTATATTTTATGTTGAGATTATTATTTTTGAAGTGTCAAGGTTTCAATGAACTAACTAAATGTAACTTGAGTGATTTTCTTTTAATAACACTTAAGTAGTCACTATTAACGTTAAAGAAAATGTTTAGCGCCAAGGGCTTTTCTGTTAACTATTAATCCCATTTTCTTTTACTGAAGATAACGAAACTCATTTAAGATATCTCGCGGACGCCTTTCAGACGTTTTGGGGTGCAGACCTAGATTGCACAGGGGAGTCTATGGAGACTTCCATGCATTTAAATATTTTGTAGGAAATGTTTCTCTTTATGCTAACTACGACTATTCCTAAAAACACTGTTTGTTTGATTTCTTAATCAGTCCTATTGATACATTAAATTTTTATCATTTTAATTTTCTTATCAAAAAATAGGGCGTTTTATTAAACCTCGGCAATTTCGCTAAAAGTCAAAGATATTAGTAGGCTTGGCAGAGATATCTAATGCCCCATTTCGGTTCACGCAAAAATGGGGCGTTAGATATCTCTGCCAAGCCTACTAATATCTTTGATTTACTAAGAGGCTATCTAAAAAGTCAGTACAGTAAATGATTTTGATAGTAACGTGTGTATTTTTATATTTTATATTCCTTCAATCAAATATCTTCATTCAATGTCTCTTCTTATTGCCCGAAGACAATCTCTTACAGGCAACTGTAAGAGATTGGCTTCGGGCAATAAGACCGCCAATTGTACTTCTCTAATTTTATGTTAACCTTGAAATGAATCTGGTGGTCAAGAGGTCTGTAATTATTAGTCTCTTTAATAACATCATGTTGACATATTATTTACATTTTTAAATATATATATAAATAAAGACAAATACATTTAAAAATAATATTATTATCTAATATATATAATTTTCGTGTTACGTTGTGGCTCACGATGAACTTTGAAACTATCTAACCGATTTTCACGTTTTATTTTTGTATGTGTTTTGTTGGCATGCCTAACATAGAATAGTTAACATCACGCTTAGACCAATAAGATCCGAGCATGATAGAAAAGAGACGTAGTCAAAGTTGTTTAGGTCAGCTAGTAATAATATAAATATCTTCTCCATAGATGTTCTGTTCCTTAATACGTATTTCGTCTTAAGAGACCAAAGGTTTCGCTTTATGTCTAATAAAATTTTCTTGAAAGTATCCTTAATTGAAAATTCAAATTTATGCATAAGCTGTGATTGTAGAAGCGGGCTAGGGAAGAGCTACGTCCAAGACACAACCGTTTAAGAGATTCAATCCTTTCTACATTGGCTTGTTGGCAAATTGCTTTGATGAAAATTACGTCACAGATTAAAAGAATGAATTAAATAATTCTTAGTTAACTCGAACCAAAGAGTTTATTTAATAGCACATAGTTTGATGAAAAATATAAGAAAACCTTCATTCAAATTTTCTTCTTCAAAATAATTAATATTTTTCAAGTGTTAAATATCAGCCTATCACAGCCCACTTCACAATGAGGCGCTCATAGCACAGTTGCACTCGGTGATTAGAGACAATCACACAGCGTAGCAATGATAGCGCGGTCAGTACCTGGATGGGTGACCGCTGATGGCATGTCATCAAGAGCGTCTCCGTGATTCGGAACTCACGTTAAACAGTTGGTCTCGGTTGTTATCATAGGTTAACAGTCGTGAAGTTTAGTTGGAGGCCTTTGGGCGGCTTAAAAACATCCAACGACAAAATTACGTAGCCACAACGTTGTCTTGCCAGTCCCCAACCCGCACCCGGCCAGCGTTGGGGCGTGTGGCCTTAACCCTCTCCTGAGAGGAGACCCGAGCCCAGTAGTGTGGCATTATGGGTTGTTGATGTTGATGTCAGTCCACTTCAATTGCACGCCACTTGGTTCGATCCTCAGCTTTTGTGTTAATATATTTACACGATTTTTCAAGAACAGGTTCTTCATACAAATAAAAAGAAACATTTTTGTAACTTGGAAAATGGGGAAACTAAGCGAACGGAATAACTAAGTAAATATAAAGTATAGTTAATGTTTAATATTTTACTACGTATTATTTACAAAGAATATATGTTGATCCACTGACTACCGAAATTAGATATATTTACAATCTTTCTGAAACTTCAGGTTACGTTAAGTTGGTAATAAAAAAAATTGAATCGAGTGAGTGAATGTCTGAAATATGAAAAAAAAAATATTTTCCTGTTCTTTTGACTGCATGAATGGCGGTTGCCACACCGCTTTCTACTGAGCTCAGATGCTGAAGGTTTACAAGATAACACTTTGTGTGATAATAGTTTTTTTGTCCATTTCATGTATGTTTGTAAAGCACACACACTCTGACTCACAGCTTCTACACCTAGTGCAAGAGTTTTCTTAAATAAGAAAAGAAAAAATAATGTAATCACTTTTATCATAATTGAGCAATTATTACTATTTGCTGAAAGACACTGTGAAATTTCTTTCAGGAAAAAGTAGTACTTTGGAGGCTACTTTTCATTAATAGTTTTGTTATTTTTATCATCACCGTTATTATTGATTTGAACTTAAAAAGATATTTGGATAATAATTCTTAACTTTGTTTTTATGTGTACCAAATAACAATTATCACGTTTTCATTACTTTTATTAAGTTTCTTTTGTTCACATAAAACTTAAATAAAAATACTCTATAATTCTTCAAGACTTCAGACGAATTTAATCTGTCTATAATATGCAATCAAATATAAAATATTTTTAAATTAAATTATTTGAAAAAACTACGTCTTAAACAAAATAAATAACAACTTATTTCGAAAACTTTACGATTATCTAGAAGTTTAGTTTTTTAGGATTCCATAACGCACTGTTAACCCCTATATGCTTCGGCATACCGTTCATAAAGTTTCTTATACAATATTAGGAAATGTGTTTTCAGTCTTGTAAGAAAACAATTTTGAGAAATGCATTTACTTCGAATTTCAAATATATAAAAATGGTTACTACCTGACAACCTTACCCTGTAAATGTTTAATTCTCGGCTTTCTCATTTAAAAAAGTCCTGTACTTATTTCAGTGAATGAATTAATAATGCAAGAAAGAAATAAAACGAGATAAGATGCTTTTTCACCCCAGAATAATGTGATTCCCGAAGGAATGGGGTCTATGTGTCAACCGGGTTTCCCGGCCGGGAACACCCAGTTGGCACCAACATGGAAATAAGATGAATATTGTTTAGAATATAAAAGAATGGAATAGAAAGACAACGGTATGTTAACTGTAAATTGAACAGTCGTGTACAATTATCTATACTATACATAAAGCTGAAGAGTTTTTCGATTTGCTTGAACGCGCTAATCTCAGGAACTATTGGTCCGATTTGAAAAAATATTGCAGTGTTAGATAGCCAATTTAACGAGAAAGGTTATAGGCTATATATCGCATGCTTAATGAAATACTGTCACAATTAAAAAAAGGCGATTTTCGGGAAATTATATAAAAAGTTTTTTACTATGAGGACTTATTCTACTTCATGATGAATGAAATTAAAACTGATTTAGTAATTAACCAAGAATTTATGATCTTTGATTTTGAAAGTATGATAAGTTATTGATAAAATTTGAGTAAAAAAAAATTCATAAGTAATATCTATTTTAAAAAGTATAGAAATAGAAAAAGGACATTGTAAGTTAAGTCGGCTTTTCTTTAAATTAAAGCAAAGATTTAAAAAGCATTTGTTCTATTGAGTTTTAAATCTGTTTCAGTTTTAAAAGTTGTTATTTATAGCTACTAATTATTTTTTTAGTCTTTATATGATTACTTTGCAATTAACACATTTAGCAATTAAGTCACTTTATTTAATAAGCAGACAGAAATTGGAACTAGATATTTATATAGGTATGTACTTTAATTAATTAAAAGACAAATATAATCACTAATATTCTATTGCAGTATTTTTTAAAATGACAAATTTAATGTATAAGTCTAATTCATTTGTTTGTTTTATATCGTTATTATGAAATTGTAACTATTCAACTTTAATTTGTAATCAAATCTTGAGGTATTTCTTCTAAGAGATTGCAGATTAAAAATAAAAACTTTATTTTTATCGTTTATTTCGCTAGCAATACTTTGTGTTCAAAGGTTTGAGTTCTTGCACACATAAATTACATGGAGCTTTAAGTGGTCTTTATCTCTATGTTGATACTTTCTAAAACATGCAATATCTATCAGTTGCTTTATTTTCCTTGTGTCCTTAAAAAGATCTGCAATTGTTTTCGCACCATCGATGTATTCACGAACAGGATATTGCCTTATGTAGTGCGATTCAATTCTTGGCATTTTATCTATGAACTTGGCCGAGATTCTAATGTAGACCAAAAATATTTACCTTTGATCTAATGTCACAGCATTTGAGCGTATTTTTGAATTGGGTTGGGTTTGATTGGCTTATTTTTCTTGCTAATGTGGGGTTTTCCCGTATTACCTAGACTTTTAGCTACATTCTGTTTCGTTTCCACATTTTTTTGATTTTGTTTACATTTCCTTCGTTTCTTCTTGTAGTGTAGTTTTTTCTCCTATTTTTTGATCTAGCAAAAACTTCTGTTGTTATTTTTATTGACTCTACTTGTTTTTTTTTCAGATACTTGAGGTATCTTATCTTGTGTTTCTTCTATTTATCACTAGAGTCTGTGTTGAAACTATCACTGGAAGATACTGAAGATGATGAACTCTAAGATGATAGTGATCGACTTGAATAAATTGGCCTTGGCTTTTTAGAGAAAACTTGGTAAATTCTTCTTCGGATCTACATTACTTAAATCCACATTACTATTTTCAGATTTCGAATGCTTCTTATCAGTGAAATAACAAACATCTATGATGTTATGAAGGTGATCTTGATTGCTGACTGAAGTCGATTCCAAAATTTCGAAATATTACTCTAATTTTGAGTACCGCTGATTTTTAGACGTAATTACAAAGTAGTAAAATGATCAACAAACAAACCTAATTTTAAAGTTACTCAAAATTTTCACCTTCACTATAGTTGATGGCAAAGTTCATGTTCTCGTGTGTATTGAGGTGTGATGTTTCGTGCCTGAATAAGCCTCAATATTCTTTTTAACATATTGTTCGATATTTTCAACCTAAAACACAATTAAGAATATTATGACTCTAGTACAAATTAAAATTGTATGCAATATTTAGACTAACAATAGCTTAACCTAAACTGTTTTCAGACAATGTAAAGATTATGTAGTTTATGATATTTATTTTTTTAAACAGACACTCAAATAATGTTGCGTTTCTCAAGTAATAATAATCTTTGGTAGTAAACAGACTTATACTTGAATATCACAGTGTTACTTTTAGTAATGGATAAGTTTTAATAGCAAACTGACTTAACTCCCGTGATGGGTCCCGAAAAATATAACAACGTTCCATGAAATAGTATATGAAAAAAATTAATAAACTGAAAAAAAAAACAAAAAAACAACAACCCATAATGTCCCACTGCTGGGCTCGGGTCTCCTCTCAGGAGAGGGTTAAGGCCATACGTCCCCACGCTGGCCAAGTGCGGGTTGGGGACTGGCAAGAATACGTTGTGGCTACGTAAATCTTGCCGTTGGATGTTTTTAAGCCGCCCGAAGGCCTCCAACTAAGCTTCACGACTGTTATCGTATGATAACAACCGGGACCGACTGCTTAACGTGACCTCCGAATCACGGAGACGCTCATGGTAACATGCCACCAGCGGTCACCCATCCAGGTGTACTGACCGCGCCATCGTTGCTTACCCTCGATGATTGTTTCTAATCACCGAGTGCAACTGGGCTATGAGCGCCTCTAATAAACTGACATAATATTAAATTTATCAATGTAAGGTAACACAGTTTTATGAAACTTACCTTTAAAATTAAATGTAAACTTTCTTAACAACGATTGGGTCTTCGTCCAATGAAATGATGTAATCTTCACTACACAAGTGTCAGATATGCTGGTAAGAGTCGTTGTTCGACTAAAACACGTTGAAATATTGCACAAATGTAAAAGAAACACATATTTCGCTGGAGCGGCAACAATGCATAATTTCAACATACTTCAAAGGATAGACGGTAGATAGGGCTAACAGAAGCCTGTATCTGTACGTGACTCAATTTTGACCTATCTACTCGTAGGTCAACGTTCCATTAAGCATGCGATATATCATCACGCTAAGACACATAGGAGTGGAGCACCTATGAAGAATGTTTCAAAAGGGGGGAAAATTATCACGCTACGGGCAATAGGAGGGTCAGCAAGCGTTATATTAATTGAAATGACTTCCAACTGTAAGTCTTATTAGATTGTTCGTGAAAGTAAATGTTTTACTGCGGACTTACTGTTGCTTCTCTAATCGAAAGTAAATATCTAATAGTAATAAGCGTATGTCTTCCTCGCCTGATTTAGTTTTTTATTCTTTTAACCGTAAGAGAGTCATAGTTATATAGGTCGCCACATATAGGCCAGCTTGATAGAAATATTAGTAACGCACTGGCGCTAATTCTGTATTAGGTATTTATTGCGTTGCCTTTGAATGAAGTTATCAAAGGCCCCACTTCAACTCTTAACCTGGTTGGTGGCTACCAAAGGATGACAAACAACTTTTGGTTTTGTTTAGTCCTGCTTCAAAAATTTTGTTTAACTTTCGTTCATCCGAGGTTCATGACGAGAAAGAAATATACTTATTTAACAGTCATGAATGAATCTAAACATACCTTTGTATGTAAATACTCTCTTCTATGTTCTTCGATTGTGAGATTCAACAGGTGTTTCTTTGCATTTAAAGCGTTAATGCACGCGACTCCGGTTTTAGTGAATATTATCAACACTAAACTTTTTGTCATTTTTATTACTTACACGAAATGAAGTCTATACTACCCCGATGGCCGGAGTTCGATTCCTGGGTCAGACGATATGTTCGTATGATCTGCAAATATTTGTTTCGGAGTTCTGTTTAGGACAAATATCCGAAATGTTTGTTATTTTTCTATTTATAATATGAAAATATTCGTGACAATGAAGTCAAATGTTATTAATGTTTTATTTTATGTCATATCCAGTGTAAGTCGGAATTTCGTTATATGCTGTTTACTGGGCTGTCATAGATTTCTTATGTACTTTTAAAATAGAGCACTATTCTTTAATATCAATCATGTGGTTATTAATTTAAACATCACATTACAAATAAACCGATTTTTGCTAAATATGAGTTGTGAACATTTTAAATTTTACTTATCTTAATTTTTTAAATTTGCCCTTGAGGGATAAAAATTCTTTTCGTATAGTGTTTATAATAATAAAGATTCCTATGCTTATATAATATCAGTGTCTAAGTGTATTTAATACATTTTAAAAGGTCCTAAAAATTTGAACTAAATTAAATTTTCACAGAGTGCAAAGATCGTTAATTGAATAAAAGCCGGTGAACGAGGTGCGATTAATGGGACGAAAGTAAAACAAATCGTAGCCCAATGATAATTTAGCGCAGTTTTGCGAGAATATCGGTTGCTGTAGGGTGTTACAATCGGATGCGCAATCTTGTATCGTGCCCTCTTCCGGACATAAATAAAATCAGACATTTATTTCATAACGTCGGAAGTTTCATAAGGTGTCTGTGTGTTTCCGTGCATTTTGTGTGGATATTTATCTAGGAAGATTTGGTGCTGAACTATCACACTTGTTGGCAGCTAGCATTGTTATAGCGTTATCTTTTAGTGGTCCGATTTTCCAGACATCCAAAGATTTTTTTTATATTTATTACCAGGTTAATAATACTCCTCGTATAATTCAAATGTTATATCATGTCTACTTCCTGATTTAAACTATGAGTTAATAAAATAAAAACATATAGCTGTTTCTTGACACAAAACATGACGAAAATATAATCTCTACCTGCACCAATAAAAGGCTCAAAGCATGTTATCAGTACACAAGTGTACGTGAAAGCGATATTAACCAGAATTATCTTCATTAAACGGTCGACGTACCCTTAAACAAATTAATGTACACTGTAAACTCAACATAAAGTGCTTTTAAAATCTCGGACCACACAGGTGTGTTACGAGCATTAGGTAAATTGTTAGGCGTCGGTGTAATCTCTTTAGCTTTTGAAGTCGTTATTTTTTCAGAAATGTCCGTAACAGTTAGTTATAAAAGCTAAAATAATTTAATAAAAGCGTTATATCTTTCTCGGGTCACGTAAGAGGGCGCTTCGGGGGAAAATTACATTTTGTTTAGCCACGTCCACGACACGGAGGCGACATGGGACAACTCAGTTAACGAGTGTTCAGGATTCTTCGTTTTCCTTCATATCCACATCTCTACGCTGCTATTACCGCAGTTTGAGAAATCTCATGACAAAGCAGTAAATGTGTTTTATTCTATTACGTTTTCAGTAAAATTGTATGTAATTAATTTATTTATGTCACTCAAATATGTTTGCGATGTCGCGTGCTGGTTTATTTAAACTGTACTAGACAGCGACATTGCTATGTTAATAAAATATGTATAATGAGTATTTGTGCGAAACAAACGTGAATAAGGAATTCTGAGCTTTTATTAATTATTTTTTGTAATCATAACATTTGACACAAGTTAAATTAGGCACCACATTAAACCATCACTAGTTTAAAAACTTACTGATTTCTAAATTTTCCAACATCCTCTGCTAGACTGCTATTATCATACACGCTGTAAATATAATAAACAAAACAAACCGCTGTACATCCAAATTCAACAGCAAACTTCAATTCAACTTATTATAATAAACATAATAAAATAGTAATATATGTAATAAAGAAGCTTTTTTACATTTTAATTTTATTTTTTTATTTTTTTTACTTATCTTTATTGTGCACACACACAACGGATAGAAAAAAAAAGGAGTTAGAACATACAAATGTGACAATTGGCTGTCTTATCGCTCATGGCGATCTCTTATAGACAACCTTTATACACATGATTTCGTGACATTAATTAGGGTAGCTGAAGTATGTGCACCCTAATCTCAAATCTGTTTAAATGTAAATAACTACAAAAAAAAACACCAAGTTCGAAATATTTAACAGTCATATACACATACACATCTACTCATACTACATATATAAACATACACATACATAAATACATACACAGACTAAATATGCATACTATAATCAAAATATTACAATCAAAGATAATAATCCTTCACTATTTTTTTTAAATACAGGCGAGGTTTTAGCGTTACGGATCGTTCCAGGAACATCGTTCCAGAGTCTTACTGCTTGCACAGTAAAGGATTTATCTGTAAACTGGGTGGAATGTTTTGGCATTGGTAGTTTCAAATTCTCTGGTGATCTCAGGTCCTTACAGTGAGTGTTGCGTAAGAATTGAAAGCGTTCTTTAAGATAATATGGAGTGTGGGGATGACACAAAATACTGTATAAAAGAGAAAGAATGTGAAGATTCCGGCGAAAGCGTATTGGTAGCCACTTGAGTTTAGAACGAAATTCAGAGATATGGTCATATTTGCATAATCCAAATATGAATCTAATGCAGAGGTTTTAGAGCTGCTCAAGTTTGTTTAGTTTTTCTTCGGTGAGATCCAGATAGCTGACATCACCATAGTCAAGGATCGGAAGAAGAGGAGATTATGCGAGCGTAATTTTAGTGTTTGTGGGAAGGAAGTTTTGTAGCCTTCGCAGAGACCCCGTTGCTGTAAATAGTTTGCGGCTAACTTCCCCAATCTGAGGGCCCCAAGATAGGTACTGATCCATATATATACCCAAGTGTTTAACTTTTTTACTGCATGGAACACAGTCGAGCCGCTGCAAACAATATGTGGTATTTGTTGGAAATTTATTCTACAGTGCAGACCAGGACTACCTATTATGATGACTTGTGTTTTGGCTGGATTCACACTTAGTCCATACCTCCTGCTCCAGTAACTCATTCTTATTAAATCGTTATTAATAACTTTCACTGCATCTGTGATATTATCTGGAGGAGCTCGTGAATTAATTTGTAGATCGTCTGCATAAAGATGGTAGGAAGAAAGTAATTGTTTTGTGATTGGGTTAATAAAAACTGAGAAAAGTCAGAGTGATAACACGCCGCCCTGAGGTACGCCCGCAAATGTAGTGCACCAGAAGGAGTAAACATTTTCAATAAAAGCACGCTGCTGGCGACCATACAGGTAACTACGAAACCAGTCAATTGCTGATGGAGATATATTAAGCGAGCACAAAATACCTAATAACACACCAAAATCAACAGTATTGCAGGCATTGCTGAAATCCAGCAAGGTAAAGACCCTTAGCTTTCCCCTCTCCATCCCTGACCTAACATCATCCGTAATATAGACTAGGGCTATGGTAGTCCTATGGCCTGGGCGGAAACCTGGCTGAAGAGAGCTAAGGAGAGAATTTCTGTCTGTGAGAGAGACGCTCGAGGACTTCGAAGAGAAAAGGGAGCATAGAAATTGGACGGTAATCTGAAAAGGAGGAAGGATTACATTTCTTTGGAAAAGGAATAACTTAAGCCAATTTCCGTGCAGATGGAAAGGTATTGATGGATATGGAATAATTAAAGATATGGCAAATCACGGGCAGAATTTTATCTAGGATGGGCAGAAACATTTTACGGCTGATGCAATCGCTCCCTACAGCATTAGAAGTTATTGACACACTGTTCTTTCTCACATCACATGCAGCAAATTGACTGAAATTTAATGGGGACAGTCGGGAGTTAGTAGAGTTGAAAAATAATTTACCGTCGCCTCCTTGGTAGCCCCTCCAAAATTGGAGGAAGCAGATAAATATGAATTAATGGAATTAATATCTATATCTTTCGAAACACAATTAGGACATGGTTTTCCAAACCTCATTGACTTAAGAAACCTCCAAATCCTGACCGGATAACCATCATCAATAGATTTGTGGATATGTTGGCATTGAGCATTCCTACACATCTTGTTGCAGATATACCTAGACTGAGTTCTCACTTTCCTCCTATGTACTGCCCTTATTTCTTCTGTGAGCCAAGGTGCAGGCAGATGTCTTACCTTTTTTTGTTATATTGGTGCATGCTTATCAAATAGATACATAAGGTTATTTATCAAGTGGTTGACTTTATCATCGAAACAAGAAGAATTCAAAAGTAAACTCCAATCGATATTATCGGTATCTCTGCGAAGGTCTGGGACGTTCATGTCACGAAAATTACAATGTTGTATGATTTTAGCTTTAGGTTTAGGAGTACTAATGAGATAGGAAAGAAAGAGAAGATCGTGATAGGAAAACAAATTTGCAGGGTATTGGCCGTATTTGGCAACATGCTCCACAGAGGATACAAATATGAGGTCAAGGAGAGATGGATTACGGTTTGGTAAATTGTGTGTAGAATTTAGAGAGAGAGAGAATGGAAAGTTTACTGGGTTCAATAACAGATTGAAGGATAGCAGAACGTAAATCGTTTTTAAGTAAACAGGTGTTAAAGGCACCCATGACTATGGTATGACTGTACGAAGGGGTTAAATTTCTAACAACACTTCAAGGGAAGAATAGTAGTCTACCCGTAACGAAGGACTGTAATATACACCGAGAAGTATTTTTGTGTTTTGGAAAAATATTTCGATAAATAAATATCAGTATTTGAGGATGGGGGCTGTGATTATATAATAAATATAATAATGTTTTTCTTTAAGGTTTATTTCTATAACAAAGGAAACTTGATCTTTCCTTAATTTAGTTTAAAAAATGAGTAAAATCCTCTAAATCTCCCTTAAAATATAATTCAGTACACTGATAGTTCAGTATTAATTTTCTTCTATCATCAACTTAAATATACTTTAAAGGCCAATTTCGTATTTGTAGCTCCGGTTGTTAAAAACCATAAATCTTTAAACAGATCTAATGGTAGTTCTAGTTAAGGGATTAGTAACATGTAGTTAATACCCTGATTAAAATAAGCAAGGCTTTAACACACGTAGATAGACGCTTATGATATAAGGTATTTAAAAGTCAATTGACTATTTCATTCTTACATGTAAATACTGAAGAGACACATCAATGTAAATAATTCAATTGGTAAACTTATTCGGGTACCTGTTGTTTACAGCTCCCTCCTCGTATCTCTAAGGCTAATGATTCTATGGGGAAACTTAAACAGACTTGCCACTATTCCACCTAATACTCTATAAACCTACAATACTATATAAATAAAAACTTTTCCGTACCATTACCGGTTGCAAGGGCCGGGCTACCCACCAACCTCCGAGGCTCCACAAACATTATTCCGGCATTAGCAAAAGTTCCGTCGTCCGCATTCACCAACTTTCTACATGAGAATAAAATGCCACAACAAAATGTTAATTCCAACCCTTTCTCACGACGAATTAGGTAATTTTGGAGGAAATATTTGACGACCAAAAGTTTGCACGTGTCGTATTTTTTATGAGTTAGGCGGGTCTAGATGCCTCTATAATTTTTTGAAAATGTTACTTTCATATTATATTTCAAATTTTATAAACTATTATGTGTTTTAATACAACCTAAGAAATATATAGACTAGTTAAATGCGGAAGTTAAAACTTTCTTTGATTTGCATAATGTAAAGCTATAAATCAAAACTAATATTATAAAGAGGTAAAGTTCTTAAAGTTTCGTTAAT
Organism: Hyphantria cunea; assembly: GCA_003709505.1. NCBI lineage: Eukaryota > Metazoa > Arthropoda > Insecta > Lepidoptera > Erebidae > Hyphantria > Hyphantria cunea. Next base: position 909,427 of record PKRV01002163.1, on the reverse strand, counting down.
ATTCGGAAGTTCTGATCAGATCCTGAAAATTATTTTACTAAAAAAAAGCGACACTATTCAGGTATGATATTGGTCATGTATTATCATGATTGAACAATTAATTCATTTAAAAATAATAGTATTAGTAAATCAACAGCGCTTGCTCTTTGTTTCACCGCGTGAATGAGAATACCGGAGGCCCGTGCCAACCACTCTTCCCCATCCCATTCCCCAAAGGCCGGCAACGCACTTGTGACGCCTTTGGTGTTATGGGTGTCCATTGCCGGCGGTAATCGCTTACCATAAGGCAATATGTCTGCTCGTGTGCTCCCTATTCCATAAATAAACACAAATCGAAGAAAAGCGGGCGGTTAATGCCTAACGAAGTGGGCGCGGGTCGGTTAGTATATACATATTCGATAACTATTGGTATCATCTATGTGTGCACTTATATGGGTTAACAATTTTAGATGAATCAACCCAATTTGGATTACCTCGATCATGAAAACTGTAGTACTTTACAAAACTGAAAAATAAATGATAGAATAAATTGACGTTCTGATAATAAATATGGTTTCGATAGAAATTAAGTTCATACCCTTCAATAATAATTTTCTGACGTTTTAACCAGGCTGCACTAGCTGTCATCACACGCTTACTGAGTCAGGCAACTCATTATTCATGAATTTATATGTATTTCTGGCAACGCGATAGTACAAAGTTACGACTTTCAATTATTTTTCAGCGTTTGAACTGATCGATGCCCGATTTTTTGCAACTATCTTGATATTCAATTGTAAATACCTATTCTTTTATCTTCAAAATTGATTGTAGTTCGATTATTGAGACTTTTACATAAGAACTATTAATACCTACTCAAAAACAAACAGTGAAGTTGGTCCTTAATTTTAGGAAAGTATGTACAATCATATATGAAATACCTTTGATAATGTTCGCTTTGGTCGAGTTTCGTCTACATAAATGTTTGCGACCGCAAACCTACATTTTGAAAACAGTAGAAAATTCATAATTCGTATCTATTGATGTGGTTCTTTACAGGGAAAACGGGAAATCATGATAACAGTCGTCGATTTACCTACACTTAATAACTAAGTTTTATTCTATACAAATAAATAAAATTAGAGTGTCTGTTTGTAATATTAAAATAACCGTTTTTTACTAAATGCAGCATGTATGCACGGTACATATGTCAAAATAGCATGTTTTCCCATTTTTGTTTGTTTTTTGCGGCTAATCTCCGCCACGGCTGGACCGATTTCGACGGGACTTTCACTAGTAGATAGACACTATTTTAGACAACTACAAAAGCGGGTAGCATTGCGGGGTTCAGCTAGTTTTAATATAAATTTTGCTTAGTTGCGTGCAATAATTTCGAATATTTTATGAACATAATAAATCAGTACGGTATAGATAATTTGAATGAATATATACCAAATATATAACAGTGATAATGACGAAACACACGAGGAGACAAGGAAATTATTGTAATTGGAGACTCCAAATATAGAAAGACAACACGTTAGTCACGTTCGTTACTGAACAAACGCAACTTGTTCCTAAAGAGGGGGAAAGTAATCTTCCATAATGCCTTGTTTTAATTTCAAACCGTAAATAATAATTTGGTCAATTTTCTACAATTTCGGTTGCGTGCACAAAGTTTTTATTACAATTTTATTGTTATTTCGGCGTGTTTGTTCCTTGTTTCAGATTACATCGAAGGTTTTAAAGGAGTCGGGCGCTAATGTGAGTTTCTGAATTTTTGCTTTGTTTATTTTAATGCTATCAAATTGAATTTTTAAATTTTATATGCATTTTTTTGGTTGAATATATGTATGTTGCAAATGCATAAAATATATATATCTGCCTCATCCTGACTGCGGCAATAATAAAATTCTGAAGCAATGGACTCCCGTAATGTGAAATGAAACTAGCAACTAGACTTTTTCGGTAGGAAAATTTTAGTCAACATAAAGGTAGCAGGAACTATGAGTGTTAAGAAACTTTTATGAGCGGCCAAGCCATTTAACCGCGAGCCAAGAGCTAATCCCACTAGCCGGGCCACGATGAACAACGCACCTGAGACCGAGCTTTTTATTTCTGTTTCACATTTCCACCTAATTTTAGCCCGGTGAGGCTGCCGAGGTGGGCTGAACTTTGTCGGGCGTCATAAATTTATTTAACGGCCCAAAGGCAATAAGAGGCGGAGTGTAAAAAGAAAAATACGATACCAACGTGCCTAGCCGTTATTGCAATTAAACAGAGGAAGTAAATCTTTCAATACGAGCGGCGAACATTCGCCTCCCGTTTCCTGCCTTAATTTATCGTTTTGTTTTAGTCAGTCCCATTGAAGGATTGCAATGTGTTTGATTAAAAAACACAAGTTGATCCCGCCACTCTTATTAGCCTTACAGAATACTAATTTGCACTTGCGCTAAAGACTTACGCTACTTTATTACCGATCACGTAGCAATCTATTTATATTAATCTTCTTATTTGACTAGAAATACCAAAGTATACTGCTTATTAAACCGATGAATGAACTAAGCTAACTTTTAAAATTCTTTTCGTTTCGTTTCTTGATTTTGCGTAAAAATAAATATCACAAACACAAACTGATCACTTATTAGACGATCATTCCGCTTATTTGTCTTTGTATTCTTATCGCACATTTGTCTTGTATGTTTGTGTCCACAAGAAAATGAACTACATATATTCAAAATTCATTTAGAAAGTATTGCATCGATATTTATTTTAACCCAAAAACAAGTAACTATATTAAAAGTAAGCATAATTCCACTTCTGTTTAATTGCAATTAAAATCATTAGTAACTAACGCCTCTCATTAATTCACCAGTGCATTGCCTCTTTCAAAGTGATATTTCATGTCAAATTCTTAAATATATGGAAGGGTTCGGGCAAACTCACTCGGTATCAACGTATAAAAACATAAATAAAATTGTTTGTTTTATGATTACGTGGTCTCACTTCCGTCGAACCGATGCATTTGTGTCGAAGCAATGCTCTCTCACGGTACAATTCAATTAAATACTACAAAAGCTGCATTTTTAAATCACAAGTTCTACTGGTATAACTGACATTAAAATCACACACCATCTGCCGAAGCGAAGGCATCATTTGAAATGTTTCAAACTAGGAATAAGAGTAAATGAATAAGAATTGAAAGTTCTCGCAGTTCCTAAAAATAAAATCAAAGAGTGAAATAGAACATCTGCATTGAGCGCGTTGAAGCGGAAACAGTTCTGCATATTATACCAATCATTTTATTTTTCTTTAAGTAGTACCAATAAAAAGCATTGGTTCAGCTCACAGCGTTATTTCTCCATACACGTATTTAATTTGTTCTCAGTTGATTCATTCCGTATCGATCACTTTATTTCTCTTTGACGTAAACGATTTGGTATACGATTTTGGAAGTTTTTCGTAAAGTTATTTTCTTCCGAGATTTAGATAAATACAAATGTGGGTTTTACATTTTGTTTACTTTGCATAAATATCAGGTTTATTGCAGATAGGAAATTTATATAGGTTCTCTTATCAGCTTAACAATAATAGACTTCAAGGCAAATTTTATTGCTTCAGAAACGCTAATTGAATCGCGTGTAATTTCTCAGCCTAGAAGGAGTGAAAAGTCGGTGTTGTAAGGATTCCTTTGCTTATCTAATTATTTTTATCATAAACTAGCTTTTGCCCGCCTCTTTGCTCATGCAGAAGTAGATATTTTCAACCACTATTGTACCCCCTTAGAGGTGGTATTTACCAAAATTCTTTTCTTAGTGCTCACTTATATTATTTAAAGAACCTATATGCAAAATTTCAGGATTCTTGGTTCAGAGGTTTGAGATGTGCGGTGATCGCTGGGTATCTTAGTCGTCAACTTCCTCTCTTATATATATAGATTGATTCCTCTTAGTAAGCCTTCACAAAGCTTAATGGGAAACAAATAGGTCTGTTTGTGTTAGTAGTGAACTGCGTTTGCTTTGTAAACTAAACAATATGATGGCAAGTCTAGAACTTAAACGCTTACACAATACAAAGTTATGTTAAAGACCACATCAAATTTTATCCATAAGCACTCGCTAGATTTATTTATAAAATTGTTTACTTAATTGAAAAAGAAGAAATATATTTATTTTTATTAATACAAACCTAGGGTGCGTTTAATGCCTTCTTAAAAGGGGTAAGAATGTAGTTATACTGTATAATAACTCCGCAAGGAACACTTGTTTCACCGCAATCTCATTGCTACACTTCCAAGGGCTTGCGCGTAAAATCGCACAATTTCTGCGGTAATAGGAAAATGAAGGGACGAGTGTTAAATTCAAATTGCTTAATGGTTCGGAAACAGGCATTTCATTTTCCATTCGAATTGTTTCGTAATTTACAACCGCGTGCGTAAACGACGCGAGTCTTCTTTTGTTTGCGTACACTAAAAATATGAGTATAAAAATGCAGCTTGAATATAGGTCGATAGGTACAATGTTGTTTTGAAGGTGTGCTTGCCTAGTTATTAGTGATCCTGACTGCTAAGCTAGGGGTTATTGGTGCAATTAATAATTACATAATGAGGACGTTCATTATTTTATTACAACGCTCGCATAAGAACACAGAATATATTTGGGTCGGAGCTTGATAAACATACATGAAATGGACATAAAGGACTGAAAACAATAACTCGTGTACGTAACTCGTAATTCGATCACATAAAGTGTTTTCCTAGGCAGAAATCGAATCCACAATACTTAGTGCAGTAGCTAACGGTATGGCAACCGTTAAAACTACTACGCTATGCGTGAATGTGTGCTGCGTTTGTTTTGTGTGAGATGGGTGCGTTCAGAAATGTATTTTGTTAATACACATTTAGACAGACAGGGGACAGACGGACAACCCTTGAGAGGAGACCCGAGCCCAACAGTGGGACAGTATTGGTTGTTGATAAATATACTTGATAAAAAAAACCGGGTTGCACCCCGAGAGTGCCGGCAGAAGTGAAAACTTAAATATTAACGATGTGCGTTTTGATATTTAGGAATGGTTAGGTAATAATTTTGCACTAATTGCTGTAGTTATCAGTATAAAAGTAGTATCATTTATGTGGTAAGATACAATATTCATTTATTGCGTTATCGTACCCAAACATGACAATTTATGGTCTAGCCTCCCTCCGTCTTACGAATTTTCGTTCAGGTCACTTGTTGTGACGCAAGTTTAACATTTTTATCCATCACAAAAATCTTAAGAATTTTCGATCAGGTCACGTGTTCTGACGCAAGTTTAACACTTTTTAACCATCACAAAAAACCGTGCACAGCGCCGTTAAAGAAGTTTTCACTTAAAAAAATCGACGCCATTATTTAAATATGTAAATCTATGTAAGTTCACCGTTCAACCAGGTCAGGTATATAATAAAAAAATGGAATGCAATATGTTGACATTGAAATGTCATGGGGGCTTCGTATGAAATCAATTTAAATTCCACAACTATGTTCAGTTCTGTCAATGTTAAAAATAGTCAAGAAAAATCATATTCTAAAAATGTTTCGTTCGAAATAATTTCGTGGGGGCAGTTGATAAACAAAACTATTTCAATTAACTGATAGCTGGAAGCGACAAAAAAATGGGCAGTGCCAATAGCGTTCAAATATTCATGCCTGTATCGATTTCCCCTTGCAAGCGAGTAGCTATCGTCATAATACTCCCCAATGAAGATTTTATCAGTATCGCCCTTTTACGTACCGTGTATCCATAGCCTTAGAATAAACAATAATTATCCCTAAAATGTACAGGTAAATAGAATATTGTGTTGTTTGATATAAAAATGATAGGATCTTTGTATTTGACTGGTATTTTGGTCTAATAGTTGTTTGTTTGTAGTTGTACACATGAAATGTCAATATTGTAGGTTCAAACAAGATTTGTTTAATGTAGTTTAGAGTGCACAATTAAATGTTACCATATGACATCAAGCCTGAAATAATTAGTACATTACAAACATTATAAGGTTTTAAAAAAAGTTTAATCTTCGATTAAACAGCTGAGTAAAGTAAATAAAACTTTAATATTCAGAGCTTGTCTGTACAAGCTCTATATAATATTCTGTGTATAATATTTATTCTTATAATAATTAATGTTAATTATCTGAATAGTTGAAATTAATTATTATAAAGATACATCGACACAATCGTATAAAGAATATGTTGAAAGTGGCGACGTTCAGATTGAAGGACGTCCTGGTTATAGTGATAGATAATGGATATCTAAAATACAGTATGTTGCTAGGCCTGGGAGATTTTGGTTAAGTATTTCTGTTAAACTGGACCATTTTTAGTCTCTCACGAAGTTTTCACGAAAGAGACATACTCGAATAAATTTCAATATTCATTAATTAGATATTCTACTTCGATTTCTACATTGCTGCTTAAAAATACAGACTTAAATTAAATGGTTTTTAAATTATACAATAAAATAGCGATTGACTGAAAATGATACAGAAACTAAGAGGCGTAGCTTTCGTATAAAGAAAATCATTTTAGTTATGTAATCTTGCCGTTGGATGTTTTCAAAGGCCAAAGGCCTCTAACTAAACTTGACCGGCAATAAAAACCAGGATTGACTGCTTAACGTGAGCTAGTCACGGAGACGCTCATGGTATCATTCAACCAGCGGTAACCCATCGACGTACCAACCACACCGTCGATGCTTGCCCTCGGTGATTGCTACTAATCACTGAGTACGACTGGGCTATGAGCGTCTTGCATAAAGAGTTTGAAATATTATCTACACGCATCAATACAATATATGACAAATTATTATCAGATATTTTAAAAAAATTGGCAAAGTGCAACTTTTAGTGGTGTATATGAGTATGACAATGGAATGAGAATACTGCCACCCATAAATACCTCAACTGAGGCGTCACTTAAGATAGAAGCGTTTGCGATAACTTTTACTTAACTATTTGTACAATTTTCTGTATCGTTCCTAACCTTGACATTTTTGCGCATATCGTCCAACCTTCTTTCTAACAAGAGGCCTATGTTCCAGGTGGACTGGCTAGGCTGGGTGACTAGACTGGTGATGATGTTGATGGGATATGGTCTATGAGGAAGAGACTGCACTCTATTTTTAGTTTAGAATTTAATTGAAATGTAATTTATAGCCATATTAGGCATGTCAATTTTCATGTTTTATTTTATATCTCACTGATTTTTATATATATTTTATATTTTTATTTTAACCTTTTTTTCTATTTAGATTTTCTCAGAGGAGACTCGTTAAGTGTTACTTCTTCACAATTACTTAACAACTAAATAAAACTTTCCTTAATTATAACTCATAAACTCTTTAGTTCTAGAATTAAACTCACTTGTGCTTATTCAACGACCATTAAGTAACCTTTGATAATGCCATAGGGCGAAACCGGTCAAGATTAAAGTTAATAAAAATAGTTATACATTAAGTGAGTTTAACTCTAGGATGTATTTCAACAAGTTGCATAAAGTGCTGACATCGAGAGTAAAATTACTTAACAACTAAATAAAACTTTCCTTAATTATACTCATAAACTCTTTAGTTCTAGAATTAAACTCACTTGTGCTTATTCAAAGACCATTAAGGAAACTTTGATAATGCCATAGGGCGAAACCGGTCAAGATTAAAGTTAATAAAAATAGTTATACATCAAGTGAGTTTAACTCTAGGATGTATTTCAACAAGTTGCATAAAGTGCTGACAACGAGAGTAAAATTACTCTAATTTTTATTTTATTGCTACTTTAATCATCTATTGCAGGACTAATAAAGCTAAACGTATTTTTACTAAGTAAATGTTGAAACCTGTAAACCAACATTAGTTTACTTAATTTGCAATATTTAAATTATAATGCTTATCACTAAAAACCAATGTGAAAAGAAGAAATTAATGTTTATAAAACGTTTTTGATTTCGTCGCAGTTAAATATTAGTTGGAAAACGTTGACCTAAGTGTTTGATTAAACTGAGTTAATCTCTCCAAGGACTTGTTCATAACTGAAATCGTTTTGATATTTCAATTGAATGTACTAACATTTTAAATGTTTGGAGTCTAACCAATATCAGTGGGATGATTTCAACTACGTTTTTAATAGAAACTTTCAATTACTGTTTCTATATTTAATATAGAAATAGTCTAGACATTATTGAAGTTTTAAACTGAATTTGCATCAAAGTTAAATATATAAGAAAACTTTGAAAAGTATTATATGATATTAAATTTTTAAACAGACACCACCTAAACGATCTTGTTTTATAGTATGAATGGGATAGTCGTGTTAAGATCTTTCTCTTAACAAAACGTAGGTAGCTTTGTAACATACTTTAGGTGTAACGTGTTAGTGATGCAAAAGTTTGGTGTTCAGGTCTTCTTTAGGAAGGGCTTAATAAGGCTTAGTTAAGGGTTAATAATGTGACTTTTATCGATGTGAATGGACATCAGGATTGAAGTGAGACACCAATATTGATATTAAATAAATAAATATTGCGGACATCTTACACAAAACGAGATCTATTCCCAAGTTAAGCAGAGCTCGTGATATGGGTACTAGACAACTAATATCAATACATATATACTTTTTTTGTAAATACATTCATATTATACACAGAAAACACTCAAACTCCGAAATAAATATTTTTAGATCATACAAACTTTGCGAACCAAAGTTTGTATGATCTAAAAATAATTGTTTCGACGACCCGGGCAACGACCCGAGACCTCAAAACACAGCAGTCGCATACGCTACCACTGCACCACAGAGACAGTGTATTGATAACATGCTTTTATTGTTTTGTTTTTATCCACGCTCACATTAAAAATAGACAGTTTGTGAGGTTACACTGAACTGATAAGCTCTGGTTCTACTGAACCAACTTCGAAAACACACACACATTCATACACACAAAGATACATATATATATACACCACCCACACACACCACCCACACACACACACATACACACACACATACACACACACTAACACACAATAGTTACTCACATTTATATTCACACAGACTTTTTCATTTTTATCCATCTCACATGTTACGGAAAATTAATCTTATTACACCCTCTTTACCTAGTTATCTGGAGTTAGGAGAGGCTTGTTATTCTGTCATACAGGTTCTACCTAGTACGGAAACCAGTCTCTCACACAGATCCCTTTGTTTTCTGGAATTTTCTGTGTATATTTTAATTTAACAGATTTTTGTAATTTTGTGTGAGAGAAAAATATGTAAAAAAAAAACTTTTACATGTAGGTAGTCACATTATATGTAAGTATTTTAGACTATGAAAAAAACTGTCATACACATTGGCAGTGTCGCGGTCAAAAGCTAGTATGTTATAATCTTATTTACTAGAATTAAAGTACATGTGAAAAAATTAAATAAAGTGTAAATTTAGGCAAATTAATGCCCTTTCAAATGAAGTTCTCAATTTAAGTATTAAGTGTATTAGTCTGTAGATCTGAACTTTAGAATGGACAACTTTGAATGCTCAATAAAATGTCGCTCACTCTAAAAATAATAAAATTAATATGCATTTATTTATACATTCATACCGGAAACTTTGTACCCCTTTTTACGATAATCATGCAAACGTAAATGTATGGAATTTAGCACAGTTAAAAATTATACGTAGAAGGTTGCAGACACAAAAAAATCATTATTATCGAACGACGTCAGTCATTCATTTGGCGATTACCATGAAATTTATCTCAACAAAGTATCGGTGAAAAAAGGTTATTCTTCAGAGAAAAATATTTTTTTAAAAGTCACACACAAACGTTTAATCCATCTAGAGAGTCATTCTTAGGGTTCCGTACCCAATGGGTAAAACGAGACCCTATTACTAAGACTTCGCTATCCGTAGACTGTCCTTCCGTCTGTCACCAGGCTGTATCTAATGAACCGTGATATATAGGCAGTTGAAATTTTCAGAGGTGATGTATTGCTGTTTCCGCTATAACAAAAAGTACTAAAAAAACCGAATAAAATATTTATTTAAAGGGGCTCTAATACAACAAAGTGATTTGTGACGAAATGTAATGTGCGAGTCCTACTCGCACATTACATTTCGTTTACTTTCAAGCGTCAATTATTTTTTTAAGAATTTGTCCCTACAAATCGTTATGGTAACGTTTATCATCTGTACTACGTAAATCGATATAATATAAGGCTGATATCAGATTGGTTAGAGTCCATTACGTCTATCGAGCTATAAGGGTTGATATACGGGTACATTATTGTTGTCTTATTGAGATTGCTTCCCACGATTACTTTCGATTGTATTACATTAATGGTTATCGATATACAATATAACTTTGGAACACTATATTATATTATGGAAAGCAAGATTATCGTAATACATCCTCTAGTAATTGAGTTTCTAAGTTACATTTTAAATAGACACTTTAACAAAAACAGTGGTCGATATTCGAACATATTTATTTTTTTATTTATGTTTCTGCTGCTTACATAATTATTGTAAAAAGGGGTAAAAAGATTTTGTTTTAAGTATTTATATAATAATATAGATATCAATGGAGCTATTGGTGTAGTGGTTAATGACCATAACTCTTGAGTCAGAGGTCATAGGTACGAATCCACCCAGGATACTAAGTTGTCTTGCTGTCTAGATGGCATTTAAGTATTAGCTTTAACCAACGACTTCGTTATTGATCTAGGGCTGTGTTTATTTAGACTCACACTTAGTTCATTAAATGTTTAGATAAGGTTAGATAGTGTACGACACCCTTCAGCACGATGGACCGACAAGTTAAACAAAATGGCCGGCAGTGGATGTATGCGGACTGCCCGAGACCGGAGTAGTTGGCACTCTTCGGGCAAGGCCTTCGTTCAGCAGTCTACCGCAGTAGGCTGAAGTATAGTTTTTTTTATGGACCAGTGGTCAAACAAGCAGACGTATCGTTTGATGGTAAGCGATTACTGCCGCCCATGGACACCCGTAACACCAGAGGCGTCACAAGTGCGTTGCCGGCCTTTGGGAATGGGATGGGGAAGTATTTTCACTTACTCGGTGAAAAACAGCGCAAGCGCTGTTTCCGTCGTATAGTATAATTAATGAAAGAGATTAAAGTACTTTAAATATAATTGACTTACTGAATTATCGCCGTAAATTAATTTTTAAGTGAACTAAGTTAGGTACATGTAATTCCCTTTATAATTACTTTGTACAATTTGTACATCTCAAAATCTGTTTGCACGATAGCAGTTCATATTATGAGACATACAAAGCAAGTCTGCAATCTGAAATCCTTACGCCTGATTCCCTTTGTGAACACCTCACGTACACAATTATGTATAATCATTTTCATAACAGTTGCTTGTATCCATCGTAGCGTGTATATAGCTATGTATACCTTCAAAAGTATTCCTTATTAGTTGGTATCTTAGCTCATTAGGATAATTAATAAAAACTACTGTATATGAGATTATAAATCCACAATCACCTTATTTCTTAAAATATTTGGTTTTCTTAATCAAGTATAAAAGAGCACACGAATATTAAAGAAATCAAATTTAAATGAAAATTTATAAATGTAAAAATAGATATGAAATATGAAAAACTGAACTCGGAATAATACCAAGTAAGTCATGGAAATAAGTAATTGGCGGTTGTACCCCACAAACAGCATCAGAAAATTAATAGGCAAATGGAAAAACATCAAAACATTAAAGTCACTACACGGTGGCAGTATTCATTGTTGATGCATTTTTGTGACAATCACAGTTACGTTTTCATAAAAGCATTGTCATTATGTAAATTACTTTGATGCATGTATGTGTATGCAAATTCAACTAGGAACACAGGTGTCTGTTTATCCAACTGATTTAATAACTGGGCTCATCGCGAATCGAATGAACGGGATTGTATGCGGAATATCAATGCCCTGTTACTACGCATTAGTGGAATAGACAGATAGCAAATACAACAGGGGAGCACTTGGATTGTTTCGATGCATCGAAGAGACGTCTCGGGGCGAACGATACTAAAATTAAATAAGCTTAGCTACAACCTTGATTTAATTAAAGTTTATGTCGAGAGTTGTAATGCAAGACAGTGCTCGCAGCAACTTTCCATTCTACCTCATAAAACAGCCGCATTTTAAGGTAGTTGCCGCTATGCAGCTTCGAAAATTTGGAACAATTAGCCACCGCCTTTAAGATCACCGAATACAATCAGCACATTCAAGTACAGATTGTGGCAGTATCTAATAGATGCACAGCGGAGACTGAATATGCTGCATATTGACACGTCACTCAGCTACGAAATGCAGGCGAGCGGTCCCCGCAATGTTAAAATATGTTAAGTTTGGGATTATATATGAATGTGTATTTTATTATTGTCCTTTGTGTGAGTAATTATTGTTTCTTGTTATTGTATATATCATGGCACGGAAATGTTAAATGCACGGCGTCATCTAGGCCCAATTGAAAACCAGCGTCAGATTCTTTGTCTGACGTAATGCTGAATTGGGTCCATTTTTGGCATTTTGCAAAACTGTTAAGTTACCTTTTGTTGTTTGTGTTGCCACAATAAATATTTTTCTTGCTTCTTTCTTTCTTTCTTTCTTTCAATCAATTTATTATCTACGAGTATATAGGCAAATTTAAGTTCTATATGCAATGAACTTGTTTGCTGATATTTAATTTTTGAATAAACAATTAGTTTTGAAATTTAGTTCAATTTTAATTATATAAATACATAAAAAAATAAATTAGAACAATATAATCAAAAAATTTATCAAGTTCTGTCTAAAATCTAAATCAAAAACCAAAAAAGAACTTGATAGACAGTGAAATCCGAAACAAAAACAATACAGGTAAATTCATTTCCATTTGTATCTTGAGTTCCAACCTGTCGTAGCAACATCAAAACTGATAAGAGAAGGGTGAATGCACGAGTGCGTCCACGTACTTGGGATATCGGGGCTAAAAGGGGGATAGGGGAAAGTGGGGACGATGAAGTACGATTCAGGAATACCTACGTGATTAATGGATTCCGCGCGGCACGATAATGATAATGACCCTGTCTGCAACTACGAACACATCATCGGAATCATTGCCAGCTGCAGTATGACGCTTTTTGCATAGTTTGCGACCGATACGGGTGTTGAGGGAGAGTGCTGCGATTGATTAATGCGCACTTAGTTGATTTCTGAGCAGATTTACACATTGACACAAGCAGGATTAGTTTGTTCAACGTATAGTCAATGCAAACAACTAGACAACTGTTTTATACTATTTAACTATTACATTGGAGCCTTTTGTCAATAATTCCTATTTATTTTTCCCAATGATGCAGGAGCATCTCAATAGGCCGCCATAGTGCGGTTCACCATACTGCTTTGTTGTTTTGTCCGCATTCGCAATAAGTATGGTGACCACTACGTTTAGATTCTGCTCAAGCTTTCCATGTAGTATAATAGAGTCACTTTGGTAGGCTCATATATGTAAGAAAAGGATTATTTTGTTCAACGTGAAGTCATTGCAATTTACTAGATAACTCTTTTATGATATTAAACGATTGTATTGGTGGTTTTTGGGATAAATACAATTTACCTACTACTTTTTCTCAACCTAACTATTCTGTAGTGACCCTTTTTTATTTTTTTTAATTTATGAAAACCCCCTCGGGCCTTCACCCTACCGGGGTATGCGGTGGGACGGTGTATCGGAATCAAACTGACTAGAACCACACGGTGTGCCACTCTGTGCCTGAGACGGGAGGAACTGCTGCTATTAACACGTCCGGACCCTTCCCAGCATTATGTAGGTACCCCAGGATTGACCTTTAAGACCTGTAACTATTATTTTTACAAACACTTAAACCTTATTTAGTACGACAGCTTTATTTTTACTTTCCAAATCCTCCTTTCAAATGAAAGGTCTATGTCAAATTGTGGACTATTAAAGACTAATAATATGTGATGTGGTGTGTATGTGCATGTTTATGACTAACTGTAATGTGCAGTCTGTTATTTAGAACTTTGAAAAAAGAAATAGTCAACTACAAGAATGTAGTTAATTTTCAAAAAGCATTGACAATCATCATAAATTGCTAATTCATTTTTTTCAAAGATATGTTATCAATTATTCTTTTGAATTATTATAAACACAAACTGGCCAAGTGCGAGTCGGACTCACACCGTGTTTTTCATACAAACATGTAGGTATATTATGTGATATATGTGTGATATAAGACGTACCCAATTTCAAGATTCTGAGTTCACAGGAAGTAGGTTTTGATTTCCTTGTGAGTGTTGAAAATTTGCAGTATAAAAGGCTTGTTACATAATTTAACTAAAAATTTATGCTTTTCTCCATTTTTCCTTTATCTTTGCTTTCATATTATAGACGTTGCTTCATAACAAATTTCAAGATTTTAAATTCACGGGAAATACCCTGTATGTTTTGATTTCCTTGCGTATCGCTCCTATAAGGTTTCTGTTTTACTTTGAAGGTATGGAACCCCTAAAAATCATGCTGATTTTTCAGACTAAGCCCGTCTGCTCGTTTGTCTATAAAAATATTAAAAATATAAATATTCATTATTAACTTTTCGTAAATAAGAAAAAGTTTAAATGTATATAGCCTGTCACCTGGACCATTATTGCGAATCTATTAACACTTTATGCATTAACTGCATTAACTGGGCTCGCGTCTCCTCTCAGGAAAGTGTTAAGGCCATACGTCCCCACGCTGGTCGAGTGCAAGTTGGGGACTTGCGAGACAACGTTGTGGCTGCGTAAACTTGCCGTTGGATGCTTTCAAGCCGCCAAAAGGCCTCCAACTTAGCTTTATGACTGTTATCCTGCAGTAACAACCGTGACCGACTGCTTAACCTGAACTCCGAAACAAGGAGGCGCTCATGGATCATGCCATCCAAGTACAGACCGCGCCCTCGTCCTTTGCCCTCGGTGATTGTTTCTAATCACCGAGTGCAACTGGGCTTAGAGCGCCGTCATACGAAAACACAGATTAAATAGCACCAGTACAAGCGAAGCGTTTAGTCTTTGCTTACCATGACGCGAAGGCGTTTGATGAATAGAGTTGATATTTACGATTTGTAAAAAGTAATTGGCTTGAAAAATCCAGCAGTGTAAATAATAGGTGTTGTTTTTGGCTATTTCCCTCGAATTTTTGCTTTTTTTGTCTCCATAAGAACCTTCTTTGTGTCTTAACAAAAATATTAAAATAAAATTTTACAGATTCAATTGGTCGAGTGGTTCATGAAATGTTATTCTTAGCAACACATTTTGAGTGGTTATGTAGGAACTGTTTTAATCCATAACGTTTGTATGATTCTATAGAATTTAATGAAACGTGTTTGTCTTTTTTGTTCAAAGGGCTGATGACAATATTTGTAGCTCATAGTGGTCTCATACCGGTGAAGATTCATTGACACCTATCTGATAACCAGTTAAAACTTATTTCAAAAATTGCGAGAGATTTTTTTACTTAATTTATAGGTTTGCCAGTTAAAAACAAAAGAATTATTAAAATTAATTTAAAAAAAACGACAGTTTTTAGCTGTCATATTAGTGTTCATTTATTTGTAATCTTTAAAAAACGTCGCATCTAGTTATCAGACGAGTTTAAGTCAATCTCCACTAATTTCTTATACTATATAAAACAAATTTACACCTATAAACTTTCCAATAGTTTTCTCGTAAGATCTTTTCACTACAAAATAAATGTATCTGTTCTTTCTTCCGCTTTCTTTCAACAATTGCTTATATTTTATGGTTTCTCATCCTTATATTCGATTCGGGTGACTTTAAAATATACTTAGTCGTTTTTTATCTTTCAGTATCATATGATAGATTTTATGATTTATTTTTCAATTTTTAGTTTTTACTTATTTTTCTGACTAGTGTACTTATTGGTAGCTTATACATTTGGAGTAGGTAATATAAAATATAATATGTGTATTTTTAATGAAAGGTATTTATGCAACACACTTTAAATAAAAAATAATAATAAATCGTTCACACATTTTCCTAAAGACAATAAGACCTCTAATCGCTTGATGTCCATACGGCAGTTGGCGCTTTTCAGAACACCAACAATGGGTAGGTTCCATTATCGACGCTGCGGCTGAGCGCACCCCTGTCTCTGAAAATAAAACAAATCCTATGCGCAAAATCATTTCGTATTCGTATGGTTCGGTGCACATTCGTGGCTTCACGTTGTATGTAGATTAAATTCTGACAGTTGACTTATCAAAGATAATACTACGGTCCAGTCGAACGATGGCTTCAGACGAGGGTAGGAGACGAGAACTCACGGTGTTAATAGTACGCGACCTTCTTAAGAATGGTACCGATGATACCTAAAACTCGCAGGTCCTGTAATTAGGCTATGGGTTCGTGAAAGTTACTTACCTTCGTCTTATTCATCATATACTTGTTTCGAATACGGGACTTCACTCTTCTGGTCCTTTTCAATAAACGTTTGTAATAATTCTGATAGAGCTAGAAAAAATAAAAAAATAGAAAGGTCTAAAGTGATCAGTAACAGTCTCTGGTGGAACAACTTCATAGTGGAATTCATTAATTTTAAATTTTACTGAGCGACTTTGTTTTATATTTGAAACAAGGGGAATTCAAAATTACACAGAAGCAGAAAAAATATATAATTATATTGGGGAGATTCTTAAAGAAATTCCAACATTACAAATAAATGTATATTTATATAAACTATTTAAAGTCAATTCGCCATTCTAATCGATCATATTTTTTTCTATAGGTACATTGAGGCTTGTAAATTAGTACAATTTATCGGTGGTGCTGAAATTCAATAAGTCAGTTGCTAAAGTAGGATAAGCCGTGAGTAAATCATTTGGCGATGAACACGAGGTCTGGCCGCTCGCTTGATAACGATTAAATATGGCTCGACCGCTCATATTCTGTGTACTTAACCGAACCAGGAGCTATGCGGTAAATATAACTACCTAATTTCAAAAGCCTTCTTTCGAAGTCGGTAACGGCATAAAACTAAAAAAATCTTACGATGAATACCAAAACGATTTCAACTTCATAATAGCGATATTACAAAACACGAGAATAGTAAATTTCATGATATTCGAAGTAATTATCTCTCTAGTATCCCAAGAAATTTAGAGGAAACTCAAAGGTTGTTTTGTAATACTCGCTGACCTGTCTTCCATTAGATAATTACCTAATGGTAGGCAAGTCATAAATATTAGTTTCTTTAGCAGTAAAAAATAAACCCGAATTGACCTTATGATTACTACGAACTACAGCCGTAGAGAGGAGAATCATTCGTAGCCAATTCTGATCGCATCTACGTAGCACCACGGTGGCTTCGCTTTGCGTAGCATCTGCGTACCGACTGCGTTTGTACAGACAAATAGCAGGCGGTACGCTTCATATGAAGACAGAGTGGTGTGAAGCCATACCTTAAAAATGTACATATATCAAGTTCTGAATATTTATTGATCAACACTATATACATAATCAAAAACACATCGATATTTCTTTTCCTACATGTCATTTATAAAACAGTTAAAAGTGTAAACAATTTCATAAGATGTAGTAACCAATTCGGCTATCAGAAAGTTTTAACCCCACCTATTAAAAGTTCCGATAAATTATTGCAACACCAACTATCAACGCCACGCTATCCATCCGTTTAAAATCCACAATGGGTCTGACGATGCTAGTGTTGTCAATATCATACGCATTATTTAGATTAACTCTCAAATGTTGTTAGAAATTTAAAAAAGAAGTATTCAAACATTCTAATAAAGAAAACACATAAAGGTTTTTATGATTACCTGAATTGTAGGAACCATTGCCATACAGATGAAACTAACCCTAACATTCAGTTGAGTAACAAAGCTATGGTAGATTGTCAGAAACTATAAATAATATCTATGTATAATTTCATTAATTTTTACGTTTACTGCTAAATGTTTAACAATCTCAAAAGATTACACACTACACACTCAAAAGATTATACACTATTCTTTAACAAACGTAAACTACACTTCTGAGAATTTACCAAATAAACATTATGATGTTCTCCTAGTCAATTACGGCCATGGCGGCCGACAACTACGCAGGAGAAATTATAGTGCACAAGTATGTACGCAATTACAATACATGCACTCTCTGTTTCCTCTATCTCATAATCCGATGGCACGGTTAACCGACACGATCGGGGAGGACCGAAAGCTTTACATGCTCTCCGATGCACGGGGGTTCAGACCCCAACTTCCAAACTTCGAGCTGTTATTAATTATTTCTAAATAAGAAAAACTCCATAACACTTTTGGTCCGACTCGGAATTCGAATTGGAGACCTCTTGATCTACAGTCGCATACATCAACCGCTACACCAACGAGGCAGTTAAAATATACAGAAATGAACATTATACTCGTTCCACAAAACGGGACTCGCCAGACTGCGCGATGACAACACTATCTCTTACCCCTATCGTCGGTTCAATATCCAAACACGATTAACACAATATAAATGTCGCATTGATAAAACTGTGTGCGTTCGCGTTAACTGCTAAATAGCGTGTGAATAATGATTGTGCGTCCGTACCTATAACGACTGTATCAATCACTACAGCTTATTGCAGAGTCTATTTAAATGTTTTCTAATGTGTGAAGTATGTCTTTTTAATAAACACCTGTCATTTATTGGATACTCGCTTTTGCCGGCAAATCAGCCCGCTTATATTATCGTGGTAAAGGCTAAAGGCCTATGTCCTTTCTTAAGAATCTAAGTATCTCTATAAAAAAATTCATAAAAAATGTTGCAGGTTTAGCCCTGAAAGCGGAAGAGACAGATAGATGGAGTTACTTTACGCCATAGAGTTACCCTACCATGTTGGTGTAAGAGTCAGGAATATGTAGTGAATTATTATCAGTTGGGGGCGGGGTGAAGATTAGGGGGTTTCTTCGGGTGTTATATTAATCTGGGAAGGGTCTGGATGTCGTAAGAGAGCGGTTCCTGGACCCCTCCCATCTCAGGCGCAGAGTGGTACACCGTGTGGTTCGATTCGATTCCGACACACTGCCCCGCGCAAGCCCCGGTAGGGTGAAGACCCGAGGGAGTTTCCATACGTAAAAAAAGGTGTCAGATTAATTCTAAGCTTATTTTGAATCTAGCCAATCGTTGAGTACTTGATTTTTTTATGGCATAGGGACAAACGCGGAGCTTGATCACGGGCACTTCTCAAGGACCTGATATACCTGCAACTGAGAATAAGTTGCTGGCCGTTGTGAAGTACTTCATGTCTTTGAAGGTTGTATTGGTCCGATAGTTAAAATATTATTATCAGTTAATTTTAGTTTAAAAGACGAGATTTTTTAAATGTTTAAGTGGATATTATGAAACATATACATGAGCCTTATAACTTTTATAGTTGAAAAGAAAAAAGTACCAAGTACCAATAGTGAATACGAATAAATTTTAACTTGCCTAGTAACTTGCACATAGTTTTATTAGCGTATGTTTTCCCAATTATGTGGAAATTGAAAAAGAAAAGATATTTGGTAAGCAAGTTTTTTTATTTTAACTTATTGGGCAGTCTTCGCCCATCAATTGAGTAAATTGAATCAATTTTATTAGAATATATACTCAAGGAAAAATAGTAAAGAATAGATAAAATCTTCAAGTTTCTTAAGGACGTAGTTTTTTGTAGGTCCATTCAATTTACATATCTTGCATTATGATCTTCGGTCCCCCCGGCGTAATTTATTTGTTTTAATAAAATCTTCCAAATGGGATAGGTTTCATAGTGTAAGTGCGGTGTCTGCGGTTATGGCCTGTTTACATGCAAACCCGTATACATAAATAGTGCCTGTTTCGGCTACCCACACATTGGAGATGTTTACTGACGGTATATAACGTGCTCCCGTTAATAAAATATAACGAAAGGTATATTGGGGTAGGGAGCTTGGATATTACGTATATAATTTAACTAAATTATGTGCGTGACGTTTCATTGAATGGAATTTGTAAAAATGTGACCTTTTCTTCCTGACGTCGAAATATTTCTACAGGGCTGTCGTATTATTATTGCCATTAAATTTACAACTTATTGTATTGTGCATAAAAGTTACATTTACGTGTAAGCTTGGCTTCTTTGTGTGTCTTTATATTATTTTTAGGTTGAATAATCGTGAAAATGAATAACCCTGACAAAAAATAAAATCTTAATAATATTTTATCGTTGTTATATTCCCGCTAACGATTTAAATGTAAAGGTTTTTAAGGTTAAATGTATGAATTTTTTGTATTTTACGTTAAAATTTCTAAATAGAATGAGATCAAACTTTAATAATATAGCCTATGTACACATCAGAGTAACATATACCTAGACTAGTATTAACCACGATAACTGAAACACACGCGAATGGAGCTGCTACAAAAGTTAGTTTAATATTATTCTTAAGTACATTGGGACAATGTTGGTAAACTACAGCCTATTAGTAATTGTATTAGAGATCTAAAAAACAAACAAACCGATTGATCAGACAGTTATCTGATAAGAATGAACTTATTTTTTACTCTCATGCTGAATTTCCCACTTATGCAAATTAATAAATATACAAACACTAAATATTCACTCCATTGCACCTAACCGTTAAACGGCACAGTTCAGCTCTACTTGGTGTCACTAATCTCATTAGTGAGTGTAGACACAGATGCTCCCGTGTAATCCGGTTGCTCCGAGCAAGGATTTGCATAAACAGTTCATGATTTGTATTCGGTTTTACCCTTTTAAATTTTATTTTTTTTTTTAAACAATACTATATATTGAAATTATAACTTTATTTTAACACTGATTAGGTTCATTTTCGTGTAGAGCCTCAAATACTTGAACACGTGTAAATGGAAATGGATTAGGCATCTCTAAGGAAAATACAATTATAAACTGGAGATGACGTAAGCGGCTTCATAACGAACACCCTTGCGATCTTATTTTATGAACCACGTGCTGTGCAACAAGGCAATGCTAAGTAATAAGGAGAATAACTTTGTAATATGTTATGTTGAAATAAATTTTCATAACGAAATCTATTTTGCTTTTGTGAAATTGTATAAACAATAACTAATATTTGACTTGTGTAAAGTTGTAATTTTATCTTAGATTTTAATTAGATTTTGTCCGTAGCTTCGTTCGCGTGTATGGATGTCGTTTATTGCGGTAAAGAGTAGCCTATTTCCTTTCTCAAGAATCTATCCAAAGTAAGGAACTCCATTTCAAGTTTCATTGAAAGCTGTTTAGCCAAGAAAGAGAATCTATATGATTTGCTTTCACGGCTAAACTGCTCCATCTGTGTACGTTCTTTGTATACTTAAATTATGATAATATCAATGCACGAATATAATTAGAATTACATATGTATTTCAGTATATTACGTTTTACGTTATGAATTTTTAGACAAAAAACGCCTTAGTAACTACAGTACCGTAACTGATAGTCTCTAGCTAGTGCTGTTAAGTGCATTAATTTACGAAGCTAAGATCTATCCCATGTGATGATAGACCTCGTTACAGAGAGGTGGCGTCATAAGTGCCCTTGAGCCTACCACTTTATCTCCTACCCTTAGGCCTAGGAATATGCCTGACCATATAGTATTCATATTGAATCTAAATGAGACATAGGGCGTCCAACCACGTTCGGTCGTGAATTTCGTATTTCAACTTACTCCATGTCTTTCCGACCTACTTTGCCTCGTCTGCAACTGTGCTTCGCCAGATCTGTTTGGGACTTGCTCCCTTACAAGTAAAAGTTTTAGATAATTTCCTAAACAATTTACTGTCATACACTTTACTGGTTAATTATTTGGAAAATGTACCTTGAAACCTTTTACCATAATAAAAATGGAAAAATATGCCAACAGAAGTTATAAAAATTAGCACTATAAAGTAATAAATATACAAATACTGCATATTAAAGTATTTTGTTTCTTTGGGGAATATGTTTAAATTAATATGTTTTGGAAATTGCTCGTAAAGCGTGCTGGCAAAGCTTATGTGAGTCCCACCTTCAAATAGCATGTGTAACTAACTGTATGATTATTGTAAAACACAGTTTATTGTAATAACTTATGAAGTAATAATAAAAACAAATGTAAAGTTATTTATATCGACGGCACAAAGCGGATATCGTAGCGCGTATCTCGAACAAAATGATTTCTGGTAAAGAAAACAATACAAGAATATGCAATATAAGTCTTACTTATCCTTATAGGCATCCATAAAAGTATCACAAGAGTTCAATCACCAAGAAGCTCATTACTTTCCATTCCATTATGACTGGATATTTTTTACAAATCTTACGATTTGTAATTTTTTTATGAAGGTTCATACTTCACAATCGATCATAGCTAAAAAATAGTAAACACAGCTTCCATATCGACATTGATACATGATACAAATGATTTACTTAGAACATTGTTATAACCCTATTTACATCAAAATCCAATTAATTAAATCACCAGCACTATCTAATGCCCAAAGGGTAAAACAAATACGGGTAGAAACTCAGTAGAAGCGGTTTGGCCAGTGAAGCATACTTGCAAAACACACAATGCAGGGTATCGATAAATTAAATTGCATCGATACCGCACTACAAGCGGCCTCGTTAATAGGTAAATAATCGACTATACATATAGTACGTATAGTCGCTAGATGGTTGAATCCCTAATAGATCTAATTTTGGATAGACACGTTACATTTATACAATTTAGGCTTGCTGTGTCTGTTAATTGATTCGATATGTGCATATGGTGTACTTATATTTTGGGGGAAGAATAATGACTAGATGCATACATGCGAAGTAAGTATTAGTTGTTCTAGTTTATGTTATAGGTTTAAACTTGAGTATAATGGTTTAATAAGTATCATAGTTAAAACTTTCTGTAAAAGTTGAAAAAAAAATACAATTCAATTTATTTTTAGTTTTGTCTTGACGCGCACCCATTTAAAGTTTATCATACTGTTTTTTAAGAAAACCAATGATAGAAAAAAATATTTCTGGAGAAGGTCTAAAAATAATGATTTTACGTCAATCCGTAAGTTAACTCAATCTACCTAAGTCTTTCATTAAAAAAAACATGTAAAAAACAACCACAACGAAATTTATCCTTTAGCCACCTTAAGTTGGTCGTGTAAGGTTTACTCCTCTGTTTATTTAACCCTACCTTGTTGCAAGCTGTATTCTAAGCTACCACAGCCACCACATCCGTATCCAAGGATATCTATAAAAATCAACTTTCATTTAAAGAAAGGAACTTTAAAGGAACTTTCATTTAAATTTGTTGAACCACTATGACTTAGCAAAATTCTTTCTTAGGAAAGGTCTTCTGGTTGCAAACCGACCCTTGCCAACTACTACCGAATAACTATTCTTTTGCTTTTATATTCTACCTTGAACCCAGTCAATCAAATTTTAATATTGGTAAACATTTTGTTGCTAAATATATCAGAAAAGTAATATTGCAAAAACAGGCTCGTATCCTTAATGTATCTTTAGTATGTTGAAATAAATGTAATCTTTTAATAGTCGATTCCCATGAGAAATATAAATATACGCAAAGTTTACCTCTAACTTGATAAATCTAAAGTACATAAACAGCACTTCAATAAACAATTGTTAACAAAAACGTAGGAGTTGTTATTGGAGATCAAATAAAGAAAAGAACAAACCCCTTAAGTAAATCAATGTACAGGCAAACATTCGTAGTCGCGCGAATTGATTGTACGGCCAGTACAACCCCTTATCTCAGCTGTGCGCACGTGTGAACCCCGTTCAATTTTAATTTCATGCTCAAACAATGACGCTATCGAACTGGCTATTATATTGTATAGTCGCCAAGGGTTCCAGTTCATCTAAATCCGACAGATAAGCCCTCAGCTCATTGTCATCGTTCGTTCTGATAGCTAATTTGGGCATGAAGTCGTACACTCGGGAGCTCTATCTCTTACACGAACAGTTTTGATTCGTCATTAGAATATTGGATTGTTTATTAAAACAGCCTATTTTGCGGAAAATTCTTAGGATAATCAGTGCTTACACATTTAATTAAATAAAGTAACGCTCGTCGCTGCTTGTGAAACAACTTCGATATAATTTTCAGCTCAAATGAGATTCCTTGAATTTGCATTCAAATCACGAATACAATCGAGGAGTCATGAATATTGCGATTGAATATTTTTTGTTGGCCTATCTGATATTATTGTAAGGAAAAAAGGTAGTGAACCGTTTTTCTCTGCTGACAAAGATAAACCAGTGCCTAATGTGTGTAGCATAGAAAAGTACTGCAATGTAATCAAATTATATGTGTAGCTAGACAATTGTTTTCGCATGATAGTATTTTGTAGATACATTTTTATAGATTTATTTGTTTTTGGTGGATTTGATCTTTAAGAATATATACGACTTTTTATAAAGTTTCGACTACTATTAGGCGTGAGTATTGGTTGAAATAATAGTTAATTTAAAGCATTTAAGTAATTGTTACAAGACTTGATTCTGAATGAAAAAAAAACATGATTTTAGCTGTGTGAATTAAATACCAACAGCACCAATTATTAGTTTTTAAATTCCAAAAAATTGCAAGTATTCAATAAATGTACTAGCTAGCTATGTAATAACTAGCATTTAATAATCAAATCCTTTCACGTGCCTAGATAAGCGTGGCTCACAATTCAAATCGCTACGTGCTTCCCCGTTGAGGATGATTTACCAAATTCCCAACTGCGAATCGCATCATCGCTAAACCCCCTTGTCTGTGTTTATCAAAACACTTAACGATTTAATATGTTCAGTGAACCTTGCCCTCCCTTCATAAACGATGTACATGTGGCTCTATACAACGTAGATTATTGTCAGCCCTTGATGATATTACGAAATTGATTCTTATCTCCTAGTTATCATAATAGGATTAGTCTGACTGTCAAAGCAGAAGTGGATTCAGCTGAAGCTCTTAATGCTGTTCTGATTAAAGACATCAATTGTCAGAGTATTAAAAATGAGAAGTAAACTATACAAACATACCATATAATATAATAACAATAAAACGACGTGTTTTTGTTGAAGAAAAAAAGAGCGACTGACTGTTTATTCGAAAGACAAAAAAAATATATCGAACATAGATAGCGCTACGAGTTACAAAGAAGGTTTAGATGTTTTGTTTGGATACAGATAATAGCAATACATTTTTGAATATTGCAAAAAGGACAGGATAACATTCCAAATTTAAAAACTCTGAGTTTAAAATATTTTACTCTCTTTACTTACGGGTCAAGTTTCTTGGTGAAATTAAAACGTAGAATTATCTGGTAACACCTTTATACTCATACGTGGTCTGTTCCAAAAATAATGAAATGATAAATAGTAAGAATACAAAAAAACTTTATTTACAGCTTTTCCAAATATCCTCCCCCAATCCTAATGCACTTACGCATTCGTGTGAACCAGCTTTTAAAACATTTAAAAAACGTGTCTTGCAGAAGGTCAAAAATAACCGCCAAAATTCTTCGACGGCCTTGTCTGCAGTGTTAAATTTTTCCCACAAAGCATTTTTTTTAACGTGAGAAATAAAAAAAAATGTATGGAACTGAATATAGGCTGCATGGAGGATAGAGTGATATTTGTATACCAGAAGCTGTCAAATAGTCCATAGTTGTAGCAACTGTATGATCGGGCGCGTTATCTTGGTGAATAAGAATGCCACGGACGCCACTCCTTGGGCGCTCGCTATCCAAGTCCCCAAAAGCTTGAGGCAGACAAACTTCCCTATACCATTCGCTATATCATCGTTTAAGTTCTCTCAACCACGTCTAAATTCTCAAAACCAATAAGTAATTGTTGCTAATGGAAGAGCAGACTCCCCAAAAGCAGCTTGTACATTTTATTGAGATTTCTTGTAGTTTAACCCTAGTTTATAACCATAGAAAATCATAGCACGAAAAGCCTCCCGCAAGACGTCCATTGTTGCCCACAGGAGAAGAGTGACGGATAATCTTTAAACATATTTTAAAAAATCTAAGCATATGTGTACAGTGATTTTCACAAAAGAGGTTTGTGATTAAATTAACCGTCGATCCAAAAAAGTGTAATGATAGAAGACATTGTATTTGTTCTGTAGCTATAAATATATATACATAAATATACACGTTTATTTAATTAATTAACATTGCTTTAACATTTTTTCACTTAAATACATAAATAATATGAATAATAATATGATAAGAGCTTTCGTTTGGTTTTTGTGTTGTTTTAATAATTTATCTTAAACTTTTTTTAAACAATTTACAGTTCAAATTTTATAAGCATTCATATAAAATGTATTACTTGTAATGCTAACATTTTATTATAAGTTATACAAAAAAGCTATAGTAGCTATAGTGATTTGTATATTGATAATTTTGAAAGAAATGATAATTACAAGTAAAGCACCAAAGATCTTCTCTTTAATTGATTGCCGAAGTAATATTATTAATGCTCAGCTTGAGGAATATCATGAGATTACTTGAGCCCACTTGTAAATTGTATTAATGCTAGTAGTTCAGTTTATTATATCAATATGATTCAAATGTTTTAATAAACATTTAATGATAAAAATACTCTATAATAATAAATAATAATAATAAAATGTATTCACTCTTAACACTAATTCCGATCGTCATTAACATTATCAGCCTATTGCAGTCCTGTTCTGGGACATGGGCCTCTCCCATTACATGGCACTCTGATCGATTCTTTGTTGTCATCGAGATACCGCAATTGCATATTTTATTTTAGTTGCTTAAAATATCAAACTTCGTTATCGAGAAACTGTGTAAGCAAATTACTATTATCTATATTATCAAAAGATTGTAGAATCTCAGAAGACAAATTTCTCCGCAGAGACCTTGAAAAGTCGCATTTGCTTTACCTTACCTGACCTAGTTCCGTTGTTCAACAGAAGGGAAGCCAGTGAGAAAATACGTGTAAAAGTCCCTTTCAATTTTACTTTCTAGCTCCTTTTCAAAAGTGTAAAACGAAGACAAATAAAAGTAATATGTGGGTGTTTGACGTCATTTTATCTTTGTCCGTTTTACGGAAAGGTTTCTGAACATTAACTAATATATACTACGAGAAAATAACAATGTTAGGGATTGAGTTGTTCATAGACCACACGAAATAATATTTCTTTCACGGTACGGTACAGTCTTTGCCTCGTATCTACGGAGAGGTCTACGCGCAGGCGCTGTTTCACACCGATTTTCTATGGGGCCGTGGTATCACTCCGGTGGTGGTCGAGCCGGCCCATTCATGCCTATATATATCTTGTCAGTAGCAACCACGTCATTGATCTGGTTATAAGAGTAAAATGTGACTTAAGTACTTATTAGGAGTTTATATATGATATTTGAATATCATCATCTAAATGTAGTTTTATTACTAGACTAAATATTTTAGGAAACTAGATCAAGTATTCATATTTTTATACGTTTACCAGAATATTTAAACTCTTATTTGAAGCAAAACTTAAACACAACAATAACCACACGAGCTTCGTAAACTCTAGGGAAAACCTTGGCAAGGAAAGGTAATGTTTCTATTTTTAAAAGTATTCGGTTTCCATGGAATGGTTTTCAAGTTTTTCGTTCTCTTAAGCGCTAAATTATAAATATACTTTCAGTATATTCCTTCTTTGTTTGTTATAGTTGTTTCTTATCACTATCATTTTTACTTTATAAATACCAGTATAACCTTACTATATCATTAATATTATTAGTATATGTAACATTAAGTTCAATAAATTTTATACATGTGTAAAATCTATTGAATCACTAAGGGTCACTTACGAATGATAATGTGATTGTCAAATTATGTTTCACTTATAAAAAGTATTTTGTTCAGGCTATTGCGCATATACAAGTGAACAAAGTGTCTCATTTTTAGGTCATACAACGGTGGTAATTCTGTTATTGTCAACACTAAAATTTACTAAAGTTTATTGTTGGATTATATACTTCAATCATATTTGCTTACAATTCAATTTTCAATGTCTCACATCTCAGATTTCACTATATTTAGTTCAGCACCAACTAAAAGTTGTTCAGAGGTTCATGCTTATTTATAGTGATGACTGCAGCAGAATTACCACTAATGTATGATCATCACAAGTTTGGCCAGTTACGTCGCGCGGTTTTAAAACATTTGAACACCACGTACGCTATCTACCTATCTATCTCTTTCTCTCTCTATTTGTCTATCTCAGCCTTTTTCAATTTAGTTTTGAATGAAAGCCTCTTCCATACTCTTCCACCTCTGACGCCGACATTCAACCTTGACCTGCATGTCCTTCGATGTCATGTCGTCCTTCCATCTCATTGGTGGTCTACCCCGCGGTCTAGTGTGTGCCCTCGGGCGCCACTCCAACAGCCTTCGAGTCCACATTCCGCTACTCATTCGTGCAATATGTCCCGCCCATGTCCACTTCTGCTTAGCAATCACCTCAACGACGTCCCTGACCTTGGTCTTAGATCTAATCCAGGTATTTCTCTTCCGGTCACGTAATGAAATACTGAGCACAGCTCTTTCTATTGCTCTTTGTGCAACACCGAGTTTTTGTGCGGATTTTTCGGTTAGGGTCACGGTCTCTGCTCCATACGTAAATACTGGTAGAACACATTGCTCGAAGACTTTTCGTTTTAGGGTCATAGACTTTATGCCCCAGGTATATATACTCCGACGTGACTTCCACAGGCATACGGAGTGCATTAGGAATATTGGTGACGATTTTAGTTTTATTCTGGTTGACTCTCAGTCCCACCTTAGCCGATTCCATTTGCATAGTGTTAAGCACGACCATCATATCTGGTATATTATCAAACAATATAACCAAGTCATCTAGGAAACGCAGATTGGTGAGTCTCTCTCCGTCCGTATTTATTATACCCTTATTTTCCCAGTCCAGTTCTTTGAAGATATTTTCAAGTGCGGCATTGAATAGCTTTGGAAAGATTGTATTTCCTTGGCACACTCCTCTAGCAACCTTAAATGTGTCAGCCTTTTTGTGAAGACTCATAGATTCTGTGGGGTTGCTCTGTAAATGCTTTATTATAGAGATCCAGCTTTGGTCAACTCTTCAATTCGCGAGGGCTTTTTCGACAGCCTTTTCGTAGTCGACGAATACGATGATAATAGGAGTCTGGTATTCGTTACATTTCTCTATAAGTATTTTAAGAGCTGGGAGATGTTCACACGTGTTGAAACCACTCCAAAAACCTGCCTGTACGTGTGTTTGGTAGATGTTTAACTTTTTCTTCAGTCTATTTACCATCATCCGCGTAAAAAGCTTATATATGTGCGATAATAAACTGATTGGCCTGTAGTTGTCCAGCCGACGTATTATCGGTATTACTTTGAGTTGTAGAAGATATTCGTTGCGAATAGATTTCTTTTTACCACGTAAGATACACATTTCAATATTTGTGTTATCGAAATATGTTTTATTAATTTTCAATTATAAAAATATTTCGATTTCTGAGTGAATATATTTAAGAAAGGTAATTTAATATGAAGTCTATTCGTATTCTAGAACTCGTTATGAATTCTAGATCATAAATAAATATGGTAAGTTACTTTTTTATGTATGTATGTATCTTTTTTTTCTTATGTAATAATGTCTCTCACTAAAAAATGTAGAGTAAAGAAAAAAGACGATGCAAAATATTATATTCTATACGAGTACTTTATTTTCTAGACCTACATGATGTAGGCTAATTCAGTTGAAGAATCATAATTTGAATACGATCATATTTTGATCTAAGTAAGGTTAATTGACGTGGAAAGAATTACACTTGATCTGTTGTAATATCAACCACATTGAATGTTTTCTAATGAAACAGGGCTGAAAATTTGCGCCTTTGTGGGAGTTATCCTGTTGTTTGGATGGTTATGTATTTTTTTTATCTAATTTATCCAATATTCTTAACAGAACTTATAAATCTAAAGAACTATACTGGAATATTCTGTACTAGTCTCGCCTTTTAAGAATAAATATGTTTAATAGTAATGATGCTTGACAGAGAAGCCTAATAACATACAACAAGATTTAAAAAGTTTTATCTCATTTTGTATTTGAAAGTCCAATCTGAACTAACCTTGTTTAGTAACTAAAAAACAAGTCCTTAAACGTATAACGCATATACCTATTTTAGTAACAAACCTTTCCGTGGATCATTAGCTACTCGGTGTTTGATTTTAATTATCGGTCTAGACACTAGGAATCAGGGGATGCAGGCGAGGATTCAGTATTAATTTGAGCATAACAAATATTAACATTTTTCATTAACGACCGATCATTTCAGCGCCTCTGTTCTATTTCACGGATCGCAAATTTTTAGTGATCGTTAAAACAAAATGATTTCATAAACGCCTATTTACATTTTGAAAAGAATTACACTTCAATTTTTATGGTGAGACCTTTAAATAAAGCTTTTTGTTGAAAATTTGTTTATCTACTGTTTTATAATGTATTTTATTAAGTTAATACTATTTTTTCTAGCCAATACTTCAGTCAACTTAGATAACGCTAATAAGTGGTCTATTAGATTTTAATATAAATATTACTTTTTGTATACTACTAGCCTTACTCTATCACGGTTCTATGTGGTATATTACAGTACAAAGTGCATATGATTATGGATTTTTCAAGCGTATACAAATCATCGATTTTGGCTTCCAGACTTACACAAAATACTAAGTGCTAGTTTTACCACTTGCTAATAATGTCCCTAACATACTAACCTTGTCAGGTGAAGTGTTATAAATTTCTTTTCCACAACTTTTATATACATAAATAAATAATAATAATAAATTTTTGGACATCTAACACACAACTCCATCTAGTCCCAAACTAAGCAGAGCTTGTATTATGGGTGATCTAGACAATTGATATGCATACATAAATACTTTTTTTTTGTTAAAATATACATATCATACATAAAAAATACCCGAACTCCGAAGCGACATTTGGTCCGACCCAGGATTTGAACCCGAGACCTGATGGAGAGCAGTCGCGTACGCTACCACTGCGCCACCGAGGCTATAATATATATCTATATATATTTATCGGCAACTTTTATCGATTATTTTATCGATTTTATCGATTAAATAGTGTTATATGGCAGATAACCATCTGAAGCTATATTGGAAACTGCTGAAATATCCTTATCAATAATAAAACGAATAAATACGCTATCATTTTTTTTATTTATTTTATATAGTTATTTATTTATCTTTATTGTATATATATAGTAAGAAATGGTACAATAGGAACAATCACACAATATGTATAGCAATTGGCGGTCTTATCGCTCTCGGCGATTTCTTCCAGACAACCATAACTTGGTTTGTACATAGGTGTGTTTCAAAAATTTTAAAATTTAGGTTAGCTTACACACAGACAACACATAAAACATATAAAAAAAACAAACAAAAGAAAAAAACAAAAGAAATAGTAGCAATCCATATATAAATGCTAGACACTATTCATATTACACAAACATACCTATACCTACACAAATACATATACACACTGAAATATATATATGTAAGCATACACATAGAGACTAATATACATAAAACATAAAATTAAGACCAAAATATTAACAGTGATAAGTAGTAATCCTGCACTAACTTTTTGAACATATTCAAGGTTTTTGCTCGTCAGATATTACCTGGCAAGAAAGACTTATCTGCAAACTGAGTGGTATGTGCTGGCATTTTTAGTTTTAGATTCTCCGATGACCTCAGGTCTCTGCAATGTGTACTTTTTAAGAATTGAAAACGTTCTTTGAGATAAGGGGGTGTGTGAGGATGAAACAGAACATTGTATAAAGGAGTAAGAATATGCTGATTCCGGCGAAAGCGTATTGGTAGCCACTTGAGTTTAGAACGATACCCTGTGATATAATCATATTTACGTAATCCAAATGTGAATCTAATGCATAAGTTTTGAAGTCGCTCAAGTTTGTTCAATTGGTCTTCGGTGAGGTCCAGATAGCTGACATCGCCCTATGGCGATATTCTTGACTATTCAAGGATGGGGAGTAGAAGTGATGGTGCGAGCGCAACTTTAGTATTAGTTGGCAGGAAATTCCGTAGCCTTCGCAGAGATCCTGCTGCAGCAAATAGTTTGTGACTTACCTCCCCGATCTGAGAGATCCAGGACAGGTACTTATCTATACAAATTCCCAAGTTTTTCACCGTATCACTATATGGAACAACCGTGCGGCTGCAACACACAACTGGTATCTAGTGAAAGTTAACTTTGCAGTGTAGCCTGGAACTACCTACTATCATAGCTTGTGTTTTGGTTGGGTTTATGTTTAGTCCATGCTCCCTACTCCAGTTGCAAATTTGAATTAAGTCTCGATTAATGACGTCCACCGCTTGAGTTTATCTAGAGTAGCTTGTGAATAAATTTGGAGGTCATCTGCATAAAGATGGTAGGAAGAAATTAATTGTTTTGTGATTAAGTTAATAAAAACTATGAAAGGTAAAGGAAATAGCACGCCGCCCTGAAGTACACCTGCAGATGTTGAGCGCCAAGAGGAGTGAACATTTTCAATATAAGCACATTGCTGGCGACCATACAGGTAGCTACGAAACCAGTCAATTGCAGATGGAGATGTGTTAGAGAGCGCAGTATCCCCAACAAAACATCAAAATCAACGGTGTTGAACGCGTTGCTAAAGTCTAGCAAAGCTAAGACCGTTAGCTTTCCCTCGTCCATCGCCGACCTAACGTCATCCGTAATATGGACTAGGGCTGTGGTAGTGCTATGGGCTGAACGGATACCTGATTGGAAACAATTAAGGAAACAGTTTCTTGAAAGAAATAAAGTCATTTGCGTATAAATAAGACGCTCGAGAACTTTAGAGAAAAATGGAAGGATAGATATGGGACGCTAATCTGAAATGGAGGACGGATTATATTTCTTGGGGAGAGGAATAATTTTACCCATTTTCCATGCAGATGGAAAAGTGTTGATGAATATGGAGTAATTGAGAATATGGCAAATTATAGGTAGGATTTGTTCAAGGATAGGAAGAACCACATTACGGCTGACATCGTCGTTTCCGATAGCAATAGAGGTTTTTGGTATTATGCTCTTCTTTACATCACATGCAGCAAATTGAGTGAAAAGGAATGGAGAACATTCAGGGATCGGAAAAGAAGAAAGATAGTTTAGCGTCGCAGTTTTGGTAGTTCCTCCGTAACCGGTAGGAGCAGAAAATTGTGAGTTCAGGAAATCAATATCAACATCTTTTGAAGTGTTATTAGGACGCGACTTGCCGCTTCCCAACGACGTCCGAAATTTCCAGACTTTACACTAAAATTTTATAGTTAAAATTAAACAAAATTGGGCTTTAAACAAATGTTTTTATAAATTATATTGTCTGTAAATTATAGCCTTGTGAGCTGATTGGCTTGGAACCCTTTGAGAAGCCAGTGAAATATCAGTAACAAATAACAAATTTTTTTTAAATAATCGTACTCATCTTTATTAAATTCATTGAAGAACTGAAAAGATAAAAAGAACTGAAAAGAATTCACTTTTTATTTTTATGTGCCCAGAGTCACTCTCACGACTAAGACGAATTTTTTGACACCACTAACATAAATATACAACAAGCTGTTTAGGCTTTATAGCGTGCCAAAGAAATATACAAACATACATTCGAAAAACATAACCCTCTTTCTTTTGCAGTCGGGTAAAAGTAACTTGAATGACTAGAGCTGGCCTCTCTGCTGTCTATTAAGGATTTGATCTTTACATAACATTATAATAAAACAGAAACTATACGCGAACACGTGTAGGGGCCCGAACACTCTCTAATTTTTAGCTGTGGTATTTCTACTTCTAGACGAGTGGTAATAGGGGAAGTTCTAATAAGAAAACTTGTAATAGACCGTTTCAAAGTCCGATCTAGGGGGCGATATCGGCTAATGAGCTGAAACAGACTGGTGTGCGATGATTGCGTGATGTCTGGTCGGGTGTAATTTAGAAGTTAATGTTGAGGTTATATTTATGTTTGAAAGGATTAACCAAACATTATTATGTAATATGTGGGGCTTGTAGCGTGATGTTGTTTAATGTTGCTTATAACATTCTAATGTATACTCATTCTGTAATTATGGTGTAATTGTGCCTTTGTCATCAGAGTGTTTTTTACATGTAGCATTATTTTTATAGTAATAGTCTTTTGAAATATGTTATGTAATTGAATTTAAGTTTAAGTGTGTTCTACAGGATTGTTTGAACAGGTTTATATTAAAATTCGACAGTTTCCAGGGACAGTAACATTTTAAGATACACTTGGTATAGGGGGGATGGTTTGGTTCTTTCCTCAGTAGCCAACCAATATCATATCGCTCTTGGTCATCATCATCAGCCTATCGCAGTCCACTGATGGATATAGGCCTCTCCAATTTCACGCCACGTGGTTTGGTTTTCAGCTTCTCGCATCCAGCTCCTGCCAGCCGTTTTGCGCAGATCATCACTTCACCTGGCCTGTAGGCGTCCACCACCACGTTTGCCGAGACGCGGTCTCCACTCGATAACTCGTTTACTCCAACGGTGATCAGTTCTGCGGCTAATATGGCCAGCCCATTGCCACTTACAGCTTACTATACCTTTGGGCTACGTCAATGACCTTGGTTCTCTGCCTAATAACCTCATTCCTGAAGCGATTCCTCAAACAAACGCCGAGCATAACCCTCTCACAAAACGCTGAGTGACTTTGAACTTGTGGACCAGTCGTGCCGTAAGTGGCCACGTTTTGACTCTGTATGTCATGACGGGTAGGCCGCACTGATTAAAGACTTTCGTCTTTAGGCACTGTGGGATTGATGATGACGACCCGACGAAGTTTCCCAAACGCTGCCCAACCCAGCTGAATTCTCCTGTTCACCTCGTCCTCGAAGTTGTTTCTACCTAACAGTAAGTCTTTTTAAAGAACAAGATGACCACACTTCTAGTCCTCGCCTCTGGAGTTCTCCCTTTGAATAGGATAGCGTTAAAAAGCTTTTGGGGTTCTGTTGTGACGCCGTCCTCTCCGAGGGCTTTTCCAATTTTCAGCTGCCCAAGATCCATCGCGATTTGCGAGATTCATGCGAAGCATACCAACCGCCATAGAATCGTTCCACCTCTGTAAAAACGGCCGGCTTGGAGGTAACGACTTTTACACTTGCAGTAGTCAACTTCATCAGTTGGCTTCCTCCGAGAGACTATGAAAACACTTTTGACCCCCTATTCTGCTCGATCGGTCTTTCGATCGAAAGAGTGTTGGAGCATCGGAGGTTGTGTCGTACGAGTTTGCTGACCTCTTGGTTTAGACTCCGCTTTTCTGACGAAGTAAGAAGTGGATTTTCACATCTATCCTTCATTAGCCCTAGGGACCTTTCTGAACGTTTCGATTTCTTGGCCTTACGCTGCATTTTACAAAATCTCGTACCTTCAACCCTGAGGATTCGAACAACTTTTTCAAAGTTTTGGTTTATGTCTGTAGTGTATGTACGAGTTTAAAATTAGTTTTAAATTACAGGTAAGTAAATATTTTAATAACAGTTGTTTACACATGTTTTGTGTATTAATTAGCAGAATAAAATATTTCATTCACAAACAGCCGATTCAAACAAACAGATGCAATGCTGATAACAACGTTGTATTTCTTTGTTTACAGTATCTCAATTAAGTCTACGTATTGTTTACAACCCGTCCCGTATTCGGGATTAAAATGTTTGTTTACATACAACTCTTAAACTTCGGGTTGCCATACATTACATAAACTTTCTCGCATTTTCCAACCACGTTCAATGAGTTTTCAATTGATAATTTAGCTTTATTACTTACTTATTTAGCTCAAAGCTTAAATTGGCGAGATCTGTACTTAAATAGGTAACTTTTACTTTGGAAATTTTCAAGTACCTGTATACGAAGATTGTTTGTCGAGGTTGGTTGTTATGCACATGTGGAAAATAAATATTCAGTGGTTACTCTTTCATAACATGGATCAATACCATAAAAACGTGAATATGAAGACAATGCATTGTTGCATTGCCTACACCCACAGTGATCATCAGGCTGAGTAGAGTCACTTTGGCAAGCCCATATTCATATTTAAAAAATAGTACTATAAAACTTCCAACACAGACTGCACACGCCCATTTTTTTTTTTTTTTTTTTTTT